>CAWUFW010025922.1:0-38828 GCA_963921515.1 Calotriton arnoldi | reverse complement strand
TATTCAGGTGCGTCTCTGAACAGACACATGCTGCTGGGCCCGGAATGAAAATGGCTTCTAGGATTAAATCATGCGGCGGGAAGCAGACTCCTCAAGTCGAGTCTGCGCAGTATCTTACAGTACCGCCTGCAGCTTTTACCACACCCTTTTCCAACTCGTCACAGGGTGGGTCGTGTGACGAGCTGGGAAAGGTGGGAGTGAAAATGCTCTCTCCACTTTCTGATTGACGTGGAGGCTTAGCGCTTCAGGGCTTGTGTCTCCAACGCCCGGGCTAACTTCACCTCCACATCATCAGGGGGTGGAGACTGGCCTTTGATGCAAGGTCTTTGCCGATCTGATGACCTCACACGCCTCAGGGCTGAGAGATTGTCAGCCCGGCAAATACTCTCTACATGTAGGGCCGCCCAGGTGAACAACGTAGTTTTGGAGAAAGCACTGTGACGGAAGTGGCAGTCTGGTAGACAGTGCAGAAGATAAGGCCCCCATTCAAGTAAGTTTGTATGTGTGCATATATGTATTTTTATAAAACAAAAACCGCAGATTTAGCCTTGCACATTGCTTTCCTTTTTTGGTGAATGTAAAGGGGCGGAGCCCCGACGCCCTAGCACAGAAACCGCCTCATCCCACCTACTGCCCCTAAATGACTGGTTTTACACTGACAGGGCAGATTCTGCTACTAAGCTGGATGTGCTACAACTAGGTATCCCAGCACTACAGCCGCAATTATATAGCAATAAAACAAGTGGAGACCTCCCGACGGTGACCTGCATCTCAAACGTAAATTTAGTAACCATTTCAAGGAAAAATTCTGTTTGCAATCGACAATGCGCTGCCACACTATGCTACAGTAACATATTTGCAGCAGTGTGATCCAAAATGCACCACTGGCTTGTTCTTTGCTTTATGCTTGAATTTTTCACAGTTCCTATGACTTCAGTGACGCAACACTGATGGCAGCACCTCCACTCTCAAAATTGTTCCAGCACCACTGAGTCAAGCGTATTCCAGCCTTGTAATATCGCTTCCTATCTCAGTCTCACAGAATCAGAACTCCTTCGTTAACCTAATGTTGGCTGGAAAACATGAGAGTTTCACTGTTGCAATATGGAAACCTTTAGAACTCTGTGATTCATACTGCTCTTCTCTAGTTTCTAAGGGTTGCAAATAAGGGGTTTTATTACCCAGTTTAGTTCTGAGTAATTGAATAAGTAACCTCATAAGCAGGACGACTGTGGACTTACCCACAAAAGTTTAGGAAAAGCTGGTGAAAAACATCTTGAGACATCCTCCTCAATGCTTGCTTTAGGAATCTATTATCCAGGTATTGGCACTGCTGTGGTCCTGGTGGGGCAGTGGCAGGTAGAGTCTGTCCCCTTTCGAGTCAGTATTGCTGCATTGAAAGTTGTATATAAGAATAACGGACATCACCAAAGGCACATTTGTTTGTTTAAACTTTCAAGGAAGGATCTAGGGCCAGATGTACGACCCTTTTAAGCGGGCACAAACTGTGAAATCGGCCCGTTTACAACCGCTAAAAAGTGTGGTGGTATGTACAAACCCTATTTTACCTTACTGACTCGCAAAATAGGGCTTGCGAGTTGCTATTAGAAAGGGGCGTGCCAAGGGCATCCCTTCCTAATAGCGAGTCGCACTTGTATGTACAATTGTTTTGCAACCGCAATTGTGGTCACAAAACACTCACAGTTTACCACCTACTTCAAGTAGGTGGTAAGCCACTCACAAACGGGAAGGGGTCCCCTTTGTGAATGCATGCGAAAATATTTTTAAGAGCAGGCAGTGGTCCCACGACCACTGCTTACTCTTAAAAAATGAAACAGAAACGTTTCATTTTTCTTTTTTAAATGTATCCCGTTTTCTTTAAGGAAAACGGGATGCATTTTTAAAAACTGCTTTATTGAAAAAGCAGTCACAGACATGGTGGTCTGCTGACCCCAGCAGGCCACCATCACTGCAAGTGTTGGCCATTCCCAAATTGCGACCTGCCTCATGAATATTTATGAGGCAGGTCATTTGCGACCCTATTAGGAATCGCAAACAGTGTCTGAGACACTGTTATACATTCCATTTTGTGAGCCGCAAAACGTCGCAATTTGCGACTCACAAAATGGAATGGTTGTATCTGGCCCGAAATGCTCTATTAAACTGGCTTCATGACAGCGTGATTCGTAGAGTTGATATTTCAGTTCTGTGCAGAATATTGTGAATGAGCGTACAGGGCATGCCAACGCATGGGAATCCTTGAGAGAAAGAGAATTGGAGGCAAAAACTGGGAGGCTTCCACTTTCCAATGCAGTTACACTGAACAGGATAAAGTTTAATAATCATGAAGATGGGAATGGGATTGTTATTATCTGTATAAAAATCAGGAGTGCCCCGCCAAAATCGGGAAGGACGACCTGTATGCATGAGGGATAGCAGCTTGAGCTGAAACTGAGCACAATGTATTGCAGCATAAGTTGGCGAGCAATGGTGAAGAATTAGCACGTGACTAGGGTTTTGTTCTGTGTGCCTAACATGCTTCTTGTGAGCTTGTGCTTCTATCACTTGTGCACATACTATCATGCAGCATCTTATAGAGGCGTGTCACCTAGGTGCCAGACTCTGCACCAGCCTCGGGCCCAGCATCAGTTCTCGGCATCTCTAAACTTGCACCCAGACACCAATTTCCCAGTACTCTGTTAGTACAGAATAATGGTGCTAGAGCTGTTGGGGCTGAGACATCAGCTGTTGCCTACACGTGGTCAAAGAAAGGAAGGGCCAGAGAGGTGGTGGTGCGCACTAGCATGGTGCTCTGACAAGTACCAAGCAGCAGAATGAGAGTGCGCAACATAGGGAGGGAATCCGCACAATGAATCAGAAAGTCGGGCAAGCTGTTGTGGTTAATATCCTGTTTCGTTCATTGATGTTTCCCAGAATGTTAGTGATGCTTTCTGGTGTGGGAGACGAAGGCATTCCAGGCACACTGTGATGATCTACCAATAAATCATCTCTACAATTCATTTATGCCTCCTGGAGTAGTTGCTGATCTCAATATTGGTAACAAGCTGTGCCTGATTGAGGACAGGCATTTGTCACCATCAATTCCCCTGAATGCTTTGGAGAACGTACTTGTAACACTGATACACTGAGAGCTACAGGAAAGCTTACAGAGGCACCTACGTCTGCTTGTACTTGGACTTTGAGGTATTGTTTCACTTTTATATGCCTGTGATAATATTTTGTGCCACACTCAATGAATACAAATACCTTATTAATGTGTGCCGCATTTTTTAAATTTCTTCCAGCGAGCACTAGTTTCTGACAGAGTATTCCATCCGCCGAGATCTAAATCATTCCCTAAGTTGTGTTACATATAACCATGACTGCTTCTGGAGTGCCCCAACCTCCACTTTTTATTTCTGAAAAAAGTGACGCAATTCTTCCTTGTAAACAATGGAAAACACTTTTTGATTGCTATTTGGTTGCAATTGGAGGAGAAACATTTTTTGCAACCAGAAAACAAGCGATACTACTGCACAACTTCGGAATAGATTATTACAACATCTACAAAAGTATTTATGATATACCCTATGAAATAGTGATGAAAAACCGACGGATGTGTTTGACATGTCAGTCAAAATGTTGGAACAATATTTTGTAACTAAGATGAATGTTGTTCTGGAACGCATTAAGTTATTTGCCAGAACTCAAGGATTGGAGGAGGAGCAAGATGGTGGGCTGATGCCGTGGCAGTGAGCAGACACACGGAGAGGTCCCTGCGCTCCCACACCTAGGCGATGCTAAGAGGAAAAGAGCTGAGATAAGGAGCCTTTTCTATGGCGGGCTCAAGAAAAAAAGAGGATACAACTTACAGTAACGTTGCCGGTTTCCGCACATCGGGAAAATCCGAATTTGAAGACTGTAGGCTAAACTACTGAATGCAGACAGCAGCAGCTGGGATCAGGCGCCTGCTGTACGCTTCCTGGCTTGCACGCTGGTTAATCGGACGCTGCTCGGTGGTCTACTGGTCGAGAATGCCCTCGAGACTGCTTTCAGCCCTAGACGCTGAATTAAGCAGGGTTATGGCTCCACCAAAAATATTGCCCAGAAACACACGGGGAACACGGACCCCGGCGAGTGCGGCAGGAGCCTTGGGGACTGAAGCGGATGAGGAGATGTCGGCTGCGCAGAGAGTAAATACAAAGAAGGGCTCTTCAAAAGTAGGTAAGTCGTTATTGCAATTGCTGCAGTCAGGGAAAGCAGCGGATGTTATTTCATCAGCTGGAGCGCTTACTGAGCAAGAAACTGGCAACAATATAGCAGAGGCTATCTTAAGGGCAATTCCAGTACAACAGAAGGAATACAATAATGTGACCCGCCGCCCAGACGTTTCCGGGAAAGAAAAATCTGTTGAGCAGGCTGAGACGGCTTCGAGCCCTCATATGACTACAATGTATCTAATGGATTTATCCGAAGTGCTTCCATCGCCTTCGGAGCTGCTGGTGCCTCGGGAAAAAGATGCTAATACCGGAGAGGGGGAAGTTAGCTGCGAGGCGGCAAGAGCTATAGAAGCTGGCAGAGAAAGCCCTGTTTATAAAGACCAGACGAGCCTTTTGCAGAGTCATGTGGATACATCTATCACTTCTACTACTACTTTCATAGACCCTTCCAGGGGGAGTTTTGGTACAGAGACTGGGGTGCATTCAGTGGTTCAGGCAATGGCTCAGGCTGGAGATGGAGATAACGGTTCAGTAGCTGAGGGAGCCGGGCCAGAGGTACAAGGACCCAAACAGGAACCTGGTAACCCCAAGCTCTTGAGGGAAAAGAGGGGCGATTTGCCAGCAGCTCTCAGAAATTCAGTGCGTGGGCAGGCAGAAAGTATATGGGCTGAGAATGAGTTACCTAACGTTTTTTCCGGTAAAAAGAAAAACTCAAAGCCTAAAATAATGAGAGGTGCGAAGAAAATCCTTAGTGAACATGATAATCAGCAACATCGTATGGCATCCTCACGCACTAAAGACACTTCAGTTAGTAGCCCTCTGCGCAGATGGGTCCAGGCGAAAGGAGGGGTAAAGTCAATAGTATCACGGCTATCAGGTACTAGCCCGATAGATGGTGGTAGCATCGAAGATGGAGAAATAATGGGGGCTAATCTTGAGCCAGAATCAGCGATATCTTTTGGACAGTCACCCACTATGTCTTTTAATGATTTGGTATCGATAACTATCTCTCCTAACGAGGGCGGACTGAGGGGCCAAATTGCGGACGAACATCAATTTGAGCACCAGACTAAGAAGGTTCAGGACCATGATGAGCCATCACTTTCCCTTATTCTCCGGGCTTTAAATGACCAAAGACTTGAAGCGCAGGAGCATTATGCGCAGGCTAGAGCTGACAATCATAGTATCCAGCAGTCATTAAAGGAGGTGACATCTAAGGTTGGGGCAGTCACAAAGGATATTCTGGAGTTGCAACAGAGGGTTGCGGACACTGAGGAGACGACCACCCAAACTTTCAGCTCTTTGCAACTACATGATGCTAAGATTACAGCTATGCAGGCAAAGCTAGAAGATTTAGAGAACCGGCAGCGACGACATAACCTAAGGCTATTTGGGGTCCCAGAGGGGGAGGAGGGATCAGACCCTGGAGCATATGTGGTCCAGCTCTTCCAGAAGGCCTTTCCTGACTTTGGGGCCGATTCCGATCTCGGTCGGAGGCGCACCCAATACTATTCGGTCGGGAAAAAAGCCATGCGAAAGCCAGTTTCCCGACCGATCCGTACAGTACACCGAACGAGCAAGTACGATGCGCACAACAGCAAAAATCCCGGCCGAGCCGTACTCACCCAAACCAGGTCCTGTTCTCCGACCGAGGCGAATCCGGAAACGCCGAATCGAGTCGCACGGAAGGAAAAATGCAGCCCCGTCCGGCCGGACAAGTACGATGCGCTTTCCGTACGCGCCGAACCCGTCGCTACGCACGGCACGTCAAAGCATCCGGGAGAGGCGCACATAAGCTCCGAATCGCGCCACAACACGATCCACGGCTACGAGACGAACACGGCACCGACGAGGACGACGCGAAGCGACGAGGACGAAGCGAGCGACGAGGACGAAGCCAAGCGACGAGGACGACGCGAAGCAACGAGAAGGACGAACGACACGAACCAACCATGAATCCCTTCGTCCCGATCATACCAATATTCTACATCTACTACCGGAACAGGCACGGACGCGTACGGCGCAGAAGGTAAGTCAGACACCAACCACAAAACACATACAACACGTACACGACACATCACACACATACACTGGGAATCTGAATATACTTACACCAGCAACAGCAGCACCATAGGGGCGGGATGCCCATCACCAATGCCACATATGCACACAGGGGCCTGAATGCGCGCCACCACCCCAACCCAGGGGGGCTGGATGCCAACCACCACAACCACCCTCAACCAGGGGGGCAGGATGCCTACCACTACTACCACCCTCACCCAGGGGGGCAGGATGCCCACCACTACTACCACCCTTAGCCAGGGGGGCTGGATGCCTACCACCACCCTTAGCCAGGGGGCAGGATGCCCACCACTACTACCACCCTTAGCCAGGGGGGTGCCAGATGCCCACCACTACCACCCTTAGCCAGGGGGGCAGGATGCCTACCACTACTACCACCCTCACCCAGGGGGGGCAGGATGCCCACCACTACTACCACCCTTAGCCAGGGGGGCAGGATGCCCACCACTACTACCACCCTCAACCAGGGGGGGCTGGATGCCTACCACCACCCTTAGCCAGGGGGGGCTGGATGCCTACCACTACTACCACCCTCAACCAGGGGGGGCTGGATGCCTACCACTACTACCACCCTCACCCAGGGGGGCAGGATGCCCACCACTACTACCACCCTTAGCCAGGGGGTGCCAGATGCCCACCACTACCACCCTTAGCCAGGGGGCAGGATGCCCACCACTACTACCACCCTTAGCCAGGGGGTGCCAGATGCCCACCACTACCACCCTTAGCCAGGGGGCAGGATGCCCACCACTACTACCACCCTTAGCCAGGGGGGCTGGATGCCTACCACCACCCTTAGCCAGGGGGGCTGGATGCCTACCACTACTACCACCCTCAACCAGGGGGGCTGGATGCCTACCACTACTACCACCCTCACCCAGGGGGGCAGGATGCCCACCACTACTACCACCCTTAGCCAGGGGGCAGGATGCCTACCACTACTACCACCCTCACCCAGGGGGGCAGGATGCCCACCACTACTACCACCCTTAGCCAGGGGGCAGGATGCCTACCACTACTACCACCCTCACCCAGGGGGGCAGGATGCCCACCACTACTACCACCCTTAGCCAGGGGGCTGGATGCCTACCACTACTACCACCCTCAACCAGGGGGGCAGGATGCCTACCACTACTACCACCCTTAGCCAGGGGGGCAGGATGCCCACCACTACTACCACCCTTAGCCAGGGGGGGCTGGATGCCTACCACTACTACCACCCTCAACCAGGGGGGGCAGGATGCCTACCACTACTACCACCCTCACCCAGGGGGGGCAGGATGCCCACCACTACTACCACCCTTAGCCAGGGGGGGCTGGATGCCTACCACCACCCTTAGCCAGGGGGGTGCCAGATGCCCACCACTACCACCCTTAGCCAGGGGGGCAGGATGCCCACCACTACTACCACCCTTAGCCAGGGGGGGCTGGATGCCTACCACCACCCTTAGCCAGGGGGGGCTGGATGCCTACCACTACTACCACCCCCACTCATAGGATGGACAATGCATGACACAACAAGCACACCACAACCTAGGGAATGCAAGATTAAGACATCCCCCCCACCACCATGACAAGCGTGTGAGCAGGCTGTGTCAAATGCCTACAACACCGAACATGACATTGAACATACAATGTGACCCCCTAGCACATGTGCCACACATATATGTGTGTGGCACCCACAATGCAAGCAGCCCATGACCATTGTGGCAATGGGGCCTAAACCCCCATCATCACAGTGACCAAAAGGCAAGTGTGGGGTCCATAGCTGAAGCACATTTTGACCATTGTGGCAATGGGGCGTAAACCCCCATCATCACAGTGACCAAAAGGTAAGTGTGGGGTCCATAGCTGAAGCACAGTTTGACCATTGTGGCAATGGGGTCTAAACCCCCATCATCACAGTGACCAAAAGGCAAGTGTGGGGTCCATAGCTGAAGCACATTTTGAACATTGTGGCAATGGGGTCTACACCCTCATCATCACAGTGACCAAAAGGTAATTGTTGACAAAGAAAGAGCTGCAACTGCCAAACTGCATGGATCATTCCTGGTCACAGAACCAAAAACTCATCTGTGGCAAAGTAGTGTATGTGTCCCATTGCAACATAAATTGGGGGAGCCAAATACTGCAGTGCAAATGAAACATTCCTTTGGCCATGTGCAGACAAACAACACCCATGGTGGCTGAGACCGTCAACAGTCATCAATGACACAATGACAGAAGTGACCATCAGAATGCAGAACCACATATTTGCACCAATGGGCACACAAATGCAGATACCCTGTGGAGACAGCAGATGTGAGGTGAACAGATACCATACCATGGCAGCAATGGGACACACAAACCATGATCACTGTGCTGACCGATGACCTAGGAGTCCCAGGGACAGCAGGGGAAACACACCAAACAACATACAGCCAATGGCACACCCAAGATATGCCAATGCAGTGGTGCAGATGCACAAACACAAACAGGCAGACCAACACTGTCATCATACACAGCAGGTGAGGGGTGGGGGTGCCATTGTCCCCAGGCAACAACACAACACATGAGGAGAGCTGAATACCAATCATACAGATGTGCATACACTGCCACACTAAGGTAACTCATGGATCCAAATCCCCTATGTGGGCAAGCAGGCATTGACAGGTGAGAGGGAGCACAAAACACACATGTCACACAGGCACGTAGGAACAACAACTAACACAGCAAGTCACAGACACACCACAGCACCACCCCCAGGGCCCCCACAATGTGGTGACCCTGGGCTGAAGAAAAATACCACTGTGATGACAAAGCTAAATGTCGTTCACACTGTGAACCACAGTCAGGTGTCCTGAGCAACTAACTACCATCACACCTACACAAGCACAAATCAATCAGCATGGCCAGTAAGCCAAGGCCAACATGGAGGCAGGGGACTAGCCGGGCAACAACTCTCATCTGCACACACTCAACACCACACCCTCGACCTCCAACAATGTGCAGCAGTGAAGTACACATGCACTGGTGACATTGCACATGCACCCATTACTATTCCAGGGTGGTGGGTGGGAACCAAGGTGTAGAAACACATCACACATGGACACTCAACAAGACTCCTGAATGTCTGACACACTGCACACTACGCTGTACATGGACATGACGGCAATACCACACCGACCAATGGGATCCCAGCCACAGTCACACACCAATGAAGAAACCAAGGTCACCCACAAAGAACACACATAGACAACAACCAACATTGCAGCCCGGACCCTAAGGAGTGCCAGCAGTCACACACACAACGTGTCACAATCACTGAAAGATAACACAAACTGGAAATCACATGACAGGGGCAAACAACAAGTGCCAAAGGGAAACCTGACTGTGACCCATCTGCGTCAGCACACAAACTCTGCCCTGACAGCAAACACACCTATGGGTGACACCCTGATGACCAGTAATGTGCCATGCACCCACATCACAGAGAACACAGGGAGAAGACTTTGGGGAACATAGCTCAAGTCAGCAAGCATCACAAACAGGTACAACACTAGGGATCACAGCATGCGCAGATGAATGGAAGTGAACACACAGACATGCACATACAACACACACCTTGGGCGCAGGCAATGTCACACGTGTACACACTGCCATGAGGGGACTCCACTCCTGTGTGAGGAAAGCTGTGCCATATGTTGCCTCAGTAGGGCCCCATCATGTCAGCTGAGCACTTGGTCACACAATCAACAATTAGCACCAAATGAGGGCTCCCATCACATCAGCCTGGTCATGGATGTGCCAACGGAATCATCAGCACAGATCCAACACACTTGTATAGCAATGTTGCACTGACTACACGGATGAGTCCCTCCCCATTGATGCCCAAACCTGCATGTCCACTGGAGATGGCAACACGGTCAGGGAAGTAGACAAATGCAACGATGGCAGGCACAACAGATGTGCAGGGGTGGAAGCCACAGATGTGAAATTGCCAATGTAAGTAGGAAACCCATTGCCAAATACTGAACACATGACACCCTCAGATGCTGCTATTGATGACATGGATACACCACATGATAGGACACATTCCCCCTGGACCACATGGGTTCCTGCACAGTAACACTTCATAATCATGAGACCAGATATCACCATCACTGCAGCAAGGGCATGGTTAGCTGCACCAACAACATGTACATCTGAAGCATGAGCACTAGAGAAAAGAAAGTTGCTTTATTCAGCATATGTGTTGAGGCCAAACGAAGTCCTGAAAAAAGAGCAAAGGCCAATGGCCAGTCCATTGTCAAAGTTCAAACAGGGTGACACTGGCAGATGTCACCCTACGCATGCCTGCACAATACCAGGGACAATCCACTAGGAGGGGCAACCGGGGGGCAGGCCAGGCACCGCAGGGACAGGATCAGGGCTCACCAGGGGGAGTCAGGGAAGGGGTGGTGGGTGCTGGAGAGCCACTGACAACTGCAGTGGAGGTGTCTGACATGGTGTGTGCCGGCACAACTGGGGGGCATGACACAGATGTCGTGGGTGCCGGCACAACTGCAGTGGACCCTGCAGATGGGGTGGACAGGTCCGCCACTGCAGTGCCCAAGTCAGACAGGGCGGTAGTGGACTCCACTGCAGTGCCTACCTCCAGGGGAGGAGAATGGGGAACAGGCAAGGTGGGTTGGACAGAGGGGGAGGACACCCTCACCACATCAGTGGCACAGACAAGCGCAGCGGGGGGTGTGGTGCTGGGAGAGCAAGTGGCAGGGGGAGAAGGCCGGAGCATCTTGGGGATGGTATATCTGTGGGTGGGGGAACCTGGGGCAGGGTGTGGTGGGGGCACCTGTGCAGTGGGGGCCTGAGGGATGGAGGACGGAGACCTTGTGCCTGAGCTGCAGGGCGGTGGCGGGGTCTTGCTCTTAGCACTCCGGGGGGACTTGCGGGTGGGGGCCTCAGTCCGTCTGCGCCTGGGGGAGGGTGTCCGGGGGCGAGGGGCACTCTGCTCCGTGTGGGTGGGCTTCCTCTTCCCCCGGGATGCTGGAGCAGCTTCATCGGTGGGGAAGAGGCCGAGGTCACAGAGGAAGAGCTGCTGTGACTTTGGGGTTGCAGGTGAGGCAAGGGAGGGTGCTTTGGAGGGAGAGGGAACTGAGGACTGCGCAGTGCATGTGGATGCGTGTGTGTGTTCCAGGGCCCCATCCCCTGTGAGTCTGGCTTCAGTCCCCTGAATGTGCTTGCGTGTGCGTTTTGTCATTGGCGTGTGTGTCAGTGTGCTGGATGTGTGTGTGCTGGTGTGTGCCAGTGTGTGTGTGCCTGGGATGGGTAAGGTGCTGGGGAGTGTGGATGGAGCAGAGGCAGGAGGGGTGAGGGACCGTTTGAGGAGGGACACTGCTGCCGTCAGGGAGGAGTCCATGGACCTATTGCCCCTCTGTAGGTCAGACATGCCCGATGAGATGCCCTCCATGAACGACACCAGCTGAGTCAACAGCGCGGTGTGCGCATGGAGGACACTCAGCATGGCTGTCTGCCCTACATGGAGCTGGCGAAGGAGGTACACAGACTCCTCACTCAGGGCAGCAGGGGACACAGGGGCAGGGGGTGCGGTGCCTGGCCCAAAGGAGACACGCTCCCGGACATGGGAGCCTCCACGGACCTGGGGAATGGGAGCCGATGGGAGGGCGGTGGTGGTGCTGGTGGTGGCGGGGACAGCAACACTAGCTGGGGTGTGGTGGCTGCTGACACCCGCCTCCACAAGGGAGTCATCCTCCGAGTTGCTCTGGTCCTCAGCTGAGGTGGATGCTGCTGAGGACTCCTCGGTGTGGCTCCCCTCGCCCTCCGTGCCACTGGGTCCCTCCGACCACTCCTCGGCTGCTGACCCAGTCTGGCTCTCCGGCTCCTCCTGGTCCGTGGAGCTGTCCCCTTCCGTGGCCGTGGATGTATCTGCAAACAATGGGGAAACAGACAGACATCAGTCACCTGCACATAACGCACACACCACTGTGAGCACAGCACATCCCAGAGCAAGCCCTGGCATCATTAGTTGTACATTGCTAAAAGTGCACTAATTGAACAGGAGAAGTCAATTGTCAGTCTGATGCCAAGCATGGCACTCACATCCCACATGGCCTTGCACCCATCTGTCTGGTGTCTGTTGGATTGCAACACCCCAGTGTTGACACATGCACCAAGTACACAGTAGTTGGACAGTGCAGAGGACACGGTGTGGACACATCACAGCTCTTGCCACTGAGTCAGTACAGGTTTACGGATGTAAGGGATGCCCAGAGTCAAATAGGAAATGCATGTGATGCATACCAGCGACAGACACCATGATGCACCCATGTCCTGATAGCCAGCGCCACTATGGTGTGCATGTAGCACATGTCACTCCCCTGCAGGATCACCAATCAGTAGACACATGCCATGGCGGAGGCATGACTGCAAAGTCATACATCACTGTCTCAGTGATGTATGACTTTGCAGCCAGACAACAACACTCTGCACTGTGTCACAATAGTAGGTCATGGGGAATGCAAGTCCTGGAGCTGCACAAGTGCACATGTACATCCCCCCACTACACATCCTCTTAACCCTCATCTGTCCAGGTCATACCTATTGGACATATGGGAGACCTGTGACACTACCCTACATGTCAGAATACAGGCATTGTGTAAGCAATGGACCCACCCATGATGCCCACCACAGAGTCAGGGAAACAGATGCTGTCTCCCACCTTGAGTCAAGCAAACTGCAAGGACACAGTCCTAAGTGACAGAATTCCCTGCATGTAAGGGCCACACCTGGGTATCAGATGAGGAGTGGGCAGTGCACAATAGAGGGACATGGCTCCTGGACAACATGACTGCTGTACTGTGGCAGTTCAACCTGGCCCGAGGAGGGCACATAACATGTTAGACAGAGTACACAGTGCAGTCTTTGACTCACCCCCTCCTTGCTGCTCTCTGGCCTTCAGCTGCCCATCCAGGTCTGGAAAGACCACCGCCAGGATCCTGAGCATGTGGGGGGTCAGGGTCCGTGTTCCGCCCCTCCTGCGAGGAGGCGACAGCTTCAGCTGGACCCGTGCAATCCTCCGGGTCCAGCCCCGAAGGTCCTGCCACCTCTTTTGGCAGTTGCGGATCCGGCGCTTGTAGACCCCCACGGACCGGACAGCCCGGACGATGTCCTTCCAGATCTCATGCTTCCGATGGGCAGAAGCCTGTCAGGATGACAAAGTGATAAGGACATTACTACACATGCAACATATCCGTGCATGACACAGTTGCATATACATGTCGCAATCACAGGGGCACATGGTGTACCCAGGCAGTGCACGGCTGCCCATGGACAGTTTTCCAGAAGTCACTACATGGTATCATAGCATGGGGAGTAAAACCCTGTTCAGAAGCACTGTCACTGCACCATACCTGTCCAGTGCAAGTCACTACACACTATGGGGGGTGACAACTACTCAGTGAGCCTGCTAGCCAGTGGTGTGCTGACTCTCAGCCTTGCTAGTCAGACAAAATGCACATTCAGAAAGGCAGTGCACAGAACACTCACCTGCTCCCCTGGTGTCCCATACAGCTTGCTGTACTGTGGAAGTAGGCTGTCCAGCAGGGCCTGGTTCTCTTCAAGGCTGAAGGCTGGGGCTCTCTCCACAGTACGTGCCATTGCAGGGTCCAGAGGGGCAGAGACAGCAGCAGTGCAGTGGCAGATGTCGTCCTGGAGCATGTAGTGCAGGCAAGTGGGCTCTCAGGGGAACATGCAGCAATATATATGTGCTGGAGAGGCAGATACAGTCCCTTGTGTCCAAAGTGATAGGTCCAAGTCGTTAGCATCTTCTGAATCTGGCCAATCCATGGAATAGCAGCACCAAAACACGCCCACAGCATCCTTCAAATCTTCAACTTCATGACATACATTATTTTGCAACATTGTTGTGGGTGACCAACTGATTTTCCAGCAACCGACTCGCTCGAATATTCAAAAACGCGTCCGTTGCCAGGCAAGCCCATTGTCAATGGGTGCGCACCGATCGGTCCATTGCTGTTCAACGCGCACAGGGGTACAACGCGTACCCGCACACATTGAAAGCAATGGGCCGGCCGGAGGCACCGATCGGTCCATTGCAGTACAACGCGCACAGGGGTACAACGCGTACCCGCACACATTGAATGCAATGGGCCGGCCGGAGGCACCGATCGGTCCATTGCAGTACAACGCGCACAGGGGTACAACGCGTACCCGCACACATTGAATGCAATGGGCCGGCCGGAGGCACCGATCGGTCCATTGCAGTACAACGCGCACAGGGGTACAACGCGTACCCGCACACATTGAATGCAATGGGCCGGCCGGAGGCACCGATCGGTCCATTGCTGTTCAACGCGCACAGGGGTACAACGCGTACCCGCACACATTGAATGCAATGGGCCGGCCGGAGGCACCGATCGGTCCATTGCAGTACAACGCGCACAGGGGTACAACGCGTACCCGCACACATTGAATGCAATGGGCCGGCCGGAGGCACCGATCGGTCCATTGCTGTTCAACGCGCACAGGGGTACAACGCGTACCCGCACACATTGAATGCAATGGGCCGGCCGGAGGCACCGATCGGTCCATTGCTGTTCAACGCGCACAGGGGTACAACGCTGCACCCGCACACATTGAATGCAATGGGCCGGCCGGAGGCACCGATCGGTCCATTGCTGTTCAACGCGCACAGGGGTACAACGCGTACCCGCACACATTGAAAGCAATGGGCCGGCCGGAGGCACCGATCGGTCCATTGCTGTTCAACGCGCACAGGGGTACAACGCGTACCCGCACACATTGAATGCAATGGGCCGGCCGGAGGCACCGATCGGTCCATTGCAGTACAACGCGCACAGGGGTACAACGCTGTACCCGCACACATTGAATGCAATGGGCCGGCCGGAGGCACCGATCGGTCCATTGCTGTTCAACGCGCACAGGGGTACAACGCGTACCCGCACACATTGAATGCAATGGGCCGGCCGGAGGCACCGATCGGTCCATTGCTGTTCAACGCGCACAGGGGTACAACGCGTACCCGCACACATTGAATGCAATGGGCCGGCCGGAGGCACTGATCGGTCCATTGCTGTTCAACGCGCACAGGGGTACAACGCGTACCCGCACACATTGAAAGCAATGGGCCGGCCGGAGGCACCGATCGGTCCATTGCTGTTCAACGCGCACAGGGGTACAACGCGTACCCGCACACATTGAATGCAATGGGCCGGCCGGAGGCACCGATCGGTCCATTGCAGTACAACGCGCACAGGGGTACAACGCGTACCCGCACACATTGAATGCAATGGGCCGGCCGGAGGCACCGATCGGTCCATTGCTGTTCAACGCGCACAGGGGTACAACGCGTACCCGCACATTGAATGCAATGGGCCGGCCGGAGGCACCGATCGGTCCATTGCAGTACAACGCATCACTGTACATGTGACTGGCATATGTCAGCATGCCTGTCTCAGATGGACATATGCCAGCCACAGATAGCTCCCAGGGAGTGAGGGGCACACCTACATCACGACAGCCTGTCCAAACCTTATCATAAGGCATGTAAGGCTGCATTTCCTATTGTGTGTATGTTGGTGTACATGTTGTCCTGTGGGTGTCACCTGTGGGCAGCCACCCCCAGGCTGTGCACGTGTTCATGGGGACAGGATCATGGGTGTTACGTGTACGTGACCACTGTGATGTGCAACTGTTCATATCTGTGCATGTGCCATGGTCACATTTCACAGTGGTGTTTGTGTATGTCATGTCACATACCCCGTGAGTCCCATGTGGGACGGTATGTTTGAGCCAGGGTGTCCCAGTGGCACAATAGTGATGGCCCTCCACAGTCTTTGTGCATGTAGTGTTTACAATGTCTCTGATTTCATGTGCACAATGGGAGACAGTCTCCACATCCACGTTGTGTGTGCATGGACTCTGATGTTGTGCGTGTGTGTCACAGACGTCCATGGCTCTCCTGCCATGGCAAGTGTGGCCACTACCTGTGGGGGTCATGTTTGTTTTGTTGTGGTGTACACATGATACTCCAGGTGATGCCAGTGTCCATGTGGCATTACAGGGTCCCTGGGAATGTGCCTGTCGTTGAGCTGTGGTGCCTGGGGCACATCTGTCCTCACATGTCACTGGGGGGTGACTGTGACACAGCATCATGATATCCAATGGGCCAAACAGGGACAAATTGATGCCACCTGTAGGACCGTGTTGACAGATGTTGGCCATGTATGTACCATGAATGTCGTTCCGGTACTGCACACTTCATGTAGTTGTGCCTCATGATGATGTATGTTGGGATCTTGAGTGTGTTCAATGCCGCATATGTGGGGTGACTGACGATCTTGCTTACTTCTCCTCTGCACTGCAGGGCTCCTGCTGTCCATCGGCCATTCCCAGACCTGGCAACGATGGTGGAACGGGACAGCATCCGACGGTACCGCTTCACCAGGCAGCTGATTGAGGATTTGGCAGTGCAGTTGTCCCCACATTTGCAGCCTGGCCGGCCGTATCCTACAGCGCTGACCCCCAAGGTGAAGGTGATGGCAGCCCTACACTTCTTTGCCACCGGTACCTTCCAACATACTGTGGCGTCTGCTGGTGGGATGTCACAGACCATGTTCAGCCGTGTGCTCCGCGATGTTTTGGCGGCAATGTTGCTCTTCCTGAACCGGTACATCTATTTCCCTAGACTGCGACGACTCACTGACGTGAAGAGTGACTTTTATGCCCTGGGGAGGATGCCGCATGTCATTGGCTCCATTGATGGGACACATGTGGCTTTGGTACCACCACAGGCCCAGGAGCAGGCCTACAGGAACCGCAAGCACTACCACTCGGTCAATGCACTGGTGGTGTGTCTTGCAGACATGACCATCACACACGTGTGTGCCCGTTTCCCTGGTTCAGCACACGATGCCTTTGTGATGAGGAGTAGTCGCATCCCCAGGTTGATGGCACAGATGCAGAACCAGCGTGCCTGGCTTGTCGGTGTGTACTGACTTTGTGCCATTGTGTGTGATCTGATCTGTAGTATTCCGCCCACTTTTCCAAGTCAGCTGATGTGCACTTGTCTGTCCGTAGGTGACTCGGGATACCCCAACATGCCGTGGTTGCTGACACCCCTCAGGAACCCTGTGACACCTGCCCAGATGCGCTACAATGAGGCACATGGTCGGACCAGGAGAGTGATTGAGCGGACCTTTGGTCTCCTGAAGAGCCGCTTCCGCTGCCTGGACAAGACCGGAGGGTCCCTCCCATATGCCCCTGCGAAAGTGTGCAAGATTATCATCGTCTGCTGCATGCTCCACAACCTGGCAGTGCGGAAGGAGTTGCCTCTCATCCAGGATGACGATGACCAACATCCGCCACCTGTGGAGGATCCTGGCCTGGACCACGATGCCAGTGACGATGATGATGATGATGGTGATGGTGATGTCCGCACACAGCTCATCACCAACTTCTTTAGCTGAATGTGAGTATCCTGAGGTGTCATGTGAATGATGTGAGTTGGCATGATGTGTGGGTGGTGCTCTGGTGCTGTTGGAGTGTGTCCATGGGCTACTTGACAGGATGTGTGTTGCGATGTGTGGTGACAGGTGGGCTGTACTCCCCAACAGTGTTGACATGCTAACTTGGTTCTGGGTGGGTATCTTGTAACATGTATTGTGCATGAGTTTTGCTGTTCTGTCCTGTACTGCATTGCTTTTGACTGTGTGTCATTTCTGTCCTTCACAGGGTACTTTCAGATTCGTTTGGTGAACTGTGTCCACCGACGACGTGATTGCACATCCAGGCTGGTAGCTGTTGTGTCCCTACAGGTGATGTGCGCCACACCCATGGACTTCCTTCAGTCTACAGTTGTTGACTGTGTGCCCGCTGCCAGGTGGGATTACCTTGCATCTGTAGTGGTTACAGCATGTTGCAACTGTGTAATAAACCTGTGCTTCACTTTGTGATGTGCGTTGTCTGTGGTCACACATTTGACTGCCATTTGCTTACTGCACCTGTGGGCTACTTGACTACAACTGGGAATGGGTGTGGTGTCTGTGCATTGCACCGTCTTCCCTGGCAACATCAGTGTAGGCAATGAGTCAGATGGCCTAGGTGTGTATGTGTTGTGTAGCCCTGGTGGTGTGTCTCCCTCATATGTGTCACGTTGCCTGTACTCACATGCCTGTGTTGTCCTTGCTGTTGCAGTTCGCATACACTGTGTAATTTTGCAGTTCATCATCCCCATAACAGCACCCACGTTGGAATCACCACAGAGGCAAGTATGGTGTATTAGTGTGTTTATTGTGATAATAGTGCATAGGATGGATTGTGCTGTACATGAATCTTGCAATCCCAAGTTCCTAGATGAATAGAAAGTCCAGGTAGACAGGATCCCCAGTATCGGGGCCACTGTTGTCTGACACATTGTTCCAACTTATACTCCCCATGCAATGTGTGGGAGTAGTGTTGCCATCAACAGGGTGAACAGTCTGTGCACAAAGGCGAAAATCCAGAACAGGTTCAGGCTTCCTGGGAGTTGCGCTTGGCCATCAGCCTCTCACTTTCCCCTCCTCGGACGACCCCTCTTCTTGGGGGGGCCCTCAAGTGCAGGCTGCTGCGGTGCAGGGGACTCTCCGCCAGAGTCCTCCTCCCTCCCTGTGGCAGTTGCAGTTTGTTCGGTACCAGATGTTGTTGGCACACAGGGAGGTGTGGACTGGTTGCTGTTCATCTGGCGGAGGCATTGTAAAATGTCCCTGTGCACCGCCGTCATCTCATGTAGTACATCCCACTTGGACTCCACGCGGGTCATGTGGGAGTCCACACGTGACATGTGGGAGTCCACACGTGACATGTGTGACTCCACTTGGGACATGTGGGAGTCCAAGCGGGCATGATGGGCAGCCTGCTGCTGTTTAATGTCTCTGAGGAGCCCCACTACCTGGCTGAGCTCTCCGGTGCTGGACTGGTACGCATCAGCTATGCGTACCAGTTGTGGGTCTTCATGCACACCAGCAACGTCTGCAAGCAGCGACCTCTGTCTCCCACCCCTCCCACCACCCCTGCTGACATGTGCAGTGTGTGCAGTTGCACGCACAGATAACCCTGGTCCACCTTGGGGGTTGGTGGTGGTGGTGGTGTCCATGGCCCCAGGTTGGTCCAGGGTCACTGCGCTGGTGTTGTTCCTTATTCTGTCCATGTCGGCAGGGATGGTATTCGTGGTGACAGTCGTTGGAGGGGTGGGTGCAGGGGGTGCAGCTGGTGGACCTGCTGGTGCTGCAGCTGGTGGTCCTGCTGGTGCAGCATGTTGACTTGCACCGGATGTGCCAGGTTGTTCTTCATCGTCCGAGGAGGACAGAGGCTGTACGACGCCAGTGAGCTCGGCATCCTCTTGAGCCTGGGACTGGGACTCCTCAGCGTCTGCTGCTGTGTCCCTATCATCACCTGTTTTTGGGAGACACAAACAATGTATGTCATGTTTCTGCAGGCATCAGTGGTTGACACACCTGACAGTTGTGACTGTGCCTCGGGGTGCGGGCCTGTACATTGTATTGTCCTAAGTCGTCACAGTCAGGGGTTGATATTGGTGTGGCACATTGTCCTGCATTATTTGGGCATTTCTATGTATTCTCTGGGGTGTGAACATGGTCTGCATTGATTGTGTTTGGTTGACAGCCAGACCTCCTTCCCACCCACCCACCCACCCAGTCAGTTATCCCACCATGGAACGTGCTTGCATTGCAGGGAGTGGAAGTTGTCTCTCAGGATGTCAGTCAGTGGTGTCCTGCTGTTTGTTGGTGCACAGTTGGCAGCAGGGCCTTGTGCTCCCCACAGCAGTAGCCAGTGTCAGCCATCTTGTGAGTCCTTCTCCACTCCCTGTGATGTGAGCATGGTTCAGGGTGGTGTTGATGGGACAGTTGTGGGGGTGAGCTATGTCTGTGACTACGACTCCCATCATGCTATTGCCTCCACCCCCTTCCCAGCATGCCCATGCTTCCTTCCTTTTGACTCTGCTTCCCTGTGGGGTGGGCTGGCTGTGCTGACAGGATGGCTGGGAGTGTTGTCCTGGCAGTTGTTTGGCTAAGAGTCCCAAGAGTGTCCCTGTGCTTCACACAACATAACCCAGGGTGGTGGTGCTTTGTGGGATCTTGTGTTAGGATGGAGGGCATTGCATTCTACCAGGTGGGTACTGTGGAGTTTGTGTTGGGGGGGTGTGAGGGGAGGTGCTGGTGACTATAGTCAGTGCTGCAAGTCCCCCTTCCCACCCAGCCAGCCAGATAGCCCACCATGGAACGTGCTTGCATTGCAGGGAGTGGAAGTTGTCTCTCAGGATGTCAGTCAGTGGTGTCCTGCTGTTTGTTGGTGCACAGTTGGCAGCAGGGCCTTGTGCTCCCCACAGCAGTAGCCAGTGTCAGCCATCTTGTGAGTCCTTCTCCACTCCCTGTGATGTGAGCATGGTTCAGGGTGGTGTTGATGGGACAGTTGTGGGGGTGAGCTATGTCTGTGACTACGACTCCCATCATGCTATTGCCTCCACCCCCTTCCCAGCATGCCCATGCTTCCTTCCTTTTGACTCTGCTTCCCTGTGGGGTGGGCTGGCTGTGCTGACAGGATGGCTGGGAGTGTTGTCCTGGCAGTTGTTTGGCTAAGAGTCCCAAGAGTGTCCCTGTGCTTCACACAACATAACCCAGGGTGGTGGTGCTTTGTGGGATCTTGTGTTAGGATGGAGGGCATTGCATTCTACCAGGTGGGTACTGTGGAGTTTGTGTTGGGGGGGTGTGAGGGGAGGTGCTGGTGACTATAGTCAGTGCTGCAAGTCCCCCTTCCCACCCAGCCAGCCAGATAGCCCACCATGGAACGTGCTTGCATTGCAGGGAGTGGAAGTTGTCTCTCAGGATGTCAGTCAGTGGTGTCCTGCTGTTTGTTGGTGCACAGTTGGCAGCAGGGCCTTGTGCTCCCCACAGCAGTAGCCAGTGTCAGCCATCTTGTGAGTCCTTCTCCACTCCCTGTGATGTGAGCATGGTTCAGGGTGGTGTTGATGGGACAGTTGTGGGGGTGAGCTATGTCTGTGACTACGACTCCCATCATGCTATTGCCTCCACCCCCTTCCCAGCATGCCCATGCTTCCTTCCTTTTGACTCTGCTTCCCTGTGGGGTGGGCTGGCTGTGCTGACAGGATGGCTGGGAGTGTTGTCCTGGCAGTTGTTTGGCTAAGAGTCCCAAGAGTGTCCCTGTGCTTCACACAACATAACCCAGGGTGGTGGTGCTTTGTGGGATCTTGTGTTAGGATGGAGGGCATTGCATTCTACCAGGTGGGTACTGTGGAGTTTGTGTTGGGGGGGTGTGAGGGGAGGTGCTGGTGACTATAGTCAGTGCTGCAAGTCCCCCTTCCCACCCAGCCAGCCAGATAGCCCACCATGGAACGTGCTTGCATTGCAGGGAGTGGAAGTTGTCTCTCAGGATGTCAGTCAGTGGTGTCCTGCTGTTTGTTGGTGCACAGTTGGCAGCAGGGCCTTGTGCTCCCCACAGCAGTAGCCAGTGTCAGCCATCTTGTGAGTCCTTCTCCACTCCCTGTGATGTGAGCATGGTTCAGGGTGGTGTTGATGGGACAGTTGTGGGGGTGAGCTATGTCTGTGACTACGACTCCCATCATGCTATTGCCTCCACCCCCTTCCCAGCATGCCCATGCTTCCTTCCTTTTGACTCTGCTTCCCTGTGGGGTGGGCTGGCTGTGCTGACAGGATGGCTGGGAGTGTTGTCCTGGCAGTTGTTTGGCTAAGAGTCCCAAGAGTGTCCCTGTGCTTCACACAACATAACCCAGGGTGGTGGTGCTTTGTGGGATCTTGTGTTAGGATGGAGGGCATTGCATTCTACCAGGTGGGTACTGTGGAGTTTGTGTTGGGGGGGTGTGAGGGGAGGTGCTGGTGACTATAGTCAGTGCTGCAAGTCCCCCTTCCCACCCAGCCAGCCAGATAGCCCACCATGGAACGTGCTTGCATTGCAGGGAGTGGAAGTTGTCTCTCAGGATGTCAGTCAGTGGTGTCCTGCTGTTTGTTGGTGCACAGTTGGCAGCAGGGCCTTGTGCTCCCCACAGCAGTAGCCAGTGTCAGCCATCTTGTGAGTCCTTCTCCACTCCCTGTGATGTGAGCATGGTTCAGGGTGGTGTTGATGGGACAGTTGTGGGGGTGAGCTATGTCTGTGACTACGACTCCCATCATGCTATTGCCTCCACCCCCTTCCCAGCATGCCCATGCTTCCTTCCTTTGACTCTGCTTCCCTGTGGGGTGGGCTGGCTGTGCTGACAGGATGGCTGGGAGTGTTGTCCTGGCAGTTGTTTGGCTAAGAGTCCCAAGAGTGTCCCTGTGCTTCACACAACATAACCCAGGGTGGTGGTGCTTTGTGGGATCTTGTGTTAGGATGGAGGGCATTGCATTCTACCAGGTGGGTACTGTGGAGTTTGTGTTGGGGGGTGTGAGGGGAGGTGCTGGTGACTATAGTCAGTGCTGCAAGTCCCCCTTCCCACCCAGCCAGCCAGATAGCCCACCATGGAACGTGCTTGCATTGCAGGGAGTGGAAGTTGTCTCTCAGGATGTCAGTCAGTGGTGTCCTGCTGTTTGTTGGTGCACAGTTGGCAGCAGGGCCTTGTGCTCCCCACAGCAGTAGCCAGTGTCAGCCATCTTGTGAGTCCTTCTCCACTCCCTGTGATGTGAGCATGGTTCAGGGTGGTGTTGATGGGACAGTTGTGGGGGTGAGCTATGTCTGTGACTACGACTCCCATCATGCTATTGCCTCCACCCCCTTCCCAGCATGCCCATGCTTCCTTCCTTTTGACTCTGCTTCCCTGTGGGGTGGGCTGGCTGTGCTGACAGGATGGCTGGGAGTGTTGTCCTGGCAGTTGTTTGGCTAAGAGTCCCAAGAGTGTCCCTGTGCTTCACACAACATAACCCAGGGTGGTGGTGCTTTGTGGGATCTTGTGTTAGGATGGAGGGCATTGCATTCTACCAGGTGGGTACTGTGGAGTTTGTGTTGGGGGGGTGTGAGGGGAGGTGCTGGTGACTATAGTCAGTGCTGCAAGTCCCCCTTCCCACCCAGCCAGCCAGATATCCCACCATGGAACGTGCTTGCATTGCAGGGAGTGGAAGTTGTCTCTCAGGATGTCAGTCAGTGGTGTCCTGCTGTTTGTTGGTGCACAGTTGGCAGCAGGGCCTTGTGCTCCCCACAGCAGTAGCCAGTGTCAGCCATCTTGTGAGTCCTTCTCCACTCCCTGTGATGTGAGCATGGTTCAGGGTGGTGTTGATGGGACAGTTGTGGGGGTGAGCTATGTCTGTGACTACGACTCCCATCATGCTATTGCCTCCACCCCCTTCCCAGCATGCCCATGCTTCCTTCCTTTTGACTCTGCTTCCCTGTGGGGTGGGCTGGCTGTGCTGACAGGATGGCTGGGAGTGTTGTCCTGGCAGTTGTTTGGCTAAGAGTCCCAAGAGTGTCCCTGTGCTTCACACAACATAACCCAGGGTGGTGGTGCTTTGTGGGATCTTGTGTTAGGATGGAGGGCATTGCATTCTACCAGGTGGGTACTGTGGAGTTTGTGTTGGGGGGTGTGAGGGGAGGTGCTGGTGACTATAGTCAGTGCTGCAAGTCCCCCTTCCCACCCAGCCAGCCAGATATCCCACCATGGAACGTGCTTGCATTGCAGGGAGTGGAAGTTGTCTCTCAGGATGTCAGTCAGTGGTGTCCTGCTGTTTGTTGGTGCACAGTTGGCAGCAGGGCCTTGTGCTCCCCACAGCAGTAGCCAGTGTCAGCCATCTTGTGAGTCCTTCTCCACTCCCTGTGATGTGAGCATGGTTCAGGGTGGTGTTGATGGGACAGTTGTGGGGGGCAATATGTGTGACTGCGACTCCCATGATGCTATTGGCTACACTGACTTGGCCAGCATACACAGAATTCCTTCCTTTGAGTGGTCTTCACTGTGTGTTGGTGTTGTTGTGGTGGCTACATGTGTGGATGTGTGTGTTAGTTCTATTTGTGCCACTGCCTAGCTGTAGTTGTGGTTGTGTTTGTACATGTGTTGGCACAGTTGGATGTGACTTTTTTGATGGCATGTGTTGTGTTTATCTGACTGACATACACATTTTGGGATGATTCTGTTCTAGTTGCTGTGTAATTGCTATGTGTGCATGGTTTGACTCTCCCCTTGACAGTGATGTGTGTGTTTTGTGGCAGTTTATTGTGTACATTTGTTGTGTACTCACCAGGCTCTGGGATGTTCTCTAGTCCATATACGCTCACTGGCGGAAGGATGGCCCGCACCTTCTCCTCCCAGGGCCTGAGGTATATTGGCTTGGCAGGAGGGCCACTGCCGGTCTGTTGGCTGTTGCTGTAGTCTATCTTCAGCAGGTCCCGTACCCTCCTGCGCACGTCATACCACCTGTTCTGGATGTCCGTCTTTGTGCGCCGACATGATGATTGGGCGTTCACCCTGTTGATGATCCTCTCCCACATCTTGGTTTTCTGCGACATGGGGGTCTGTTGGACCAGAGTGCCAAACAGCTGTGGCTCCACCCTGAGGATCTCGTCTACCAGGACTTCCAATTCACAATCTAGGAACTTGGGATTCTTCTTGGGGGCATGGTGATGGGTGGTGATGGTGAGTGATGTGTGTGTTGGTGTGCAGGTGAGGGTGTGTGAGTGTGTGTTTTGCTGGGTGTATGTGAGGTAGGTATTTGTTGGTGTGCTGATGGTGTGTGGCTTGTGTGAGGGATGAGCTGTGGGTGTGTGGTTGCTTTCTCTTGGGTGCTGGCAGTGAAATGGCATTTGCAAAGGCTCATGGTAGTGATTTGTGTCCTTTATATAGGTGGAGTTGTGGGTGTGTCTTTGTTCTCTGTCCCCACCCCCCCCAGTGTTTATTGGCTTGGTAATTGCTTGTTTGGCCTTTTTTGGTTGATTTTTCCTTTGTGCTGTTTGTGTATGTTGGAAACGTTCTTGTGACCGAGTCGGACCCTGCATTGGTCTCGTACGGTGTTTTCCGTTTCGTTCACGCTGTGTTTGTGCAGTTTTGTATGCTGCGTACGCGTCGGTCGCGGTGTATTGTGTTGCTTCGGCTCGGTTTTGTATGCGTGTCGGTCGTACGGCTTGTCCTCCGTCCGACTCGGTCGTGTTTTTCGCGCCTTGCATCGTACTTTGCGGGTTGGAGTTGGCGGGTACGATTCGGTCGGATTTGTTCCGGGTGCGTGTCGGTCGGTTGGATTCGCGTGTTTTTCCGGCCGGATTGCTATTTTCCGAGCGGCTCGGTCGGTCGGCTTGGTTTCCTGACGTGTCGGTCGGATTTATCGCGCCTTGCATCGTACTTGGCGTGTCGGGCGCCACTGGTACGTGTCGGTCGGTATTTTTTCCGGATCCGAGTCGGTCGGTGCTTTTTCCGGCCCGAATCGGAATCGACCCCTTAGTGTATTGGGACTGGGACTGTCAAATACAAAGAGCACACAGGCTTCCGCTGGTACAGTATAAACAAGGGTCCCAATTCCCGCGGCCATTCCTGATTTTTTTGGGAAACTTTTTACTTAGGCAAGCAACATTTACAAAAGTATTTATGATATACCCTTGGGAAATAGCGATGAAAAACCGACGGATGTGTTTGACATGTCAGTCAAAATGTTGGAACAATATTTTGTAACTAAGATAAATGTTGTTCTGGAATGCATTAAGTTATTTGCCAGAACTCAAGGATCAGCTGAAAAAGTTAGCAGTTATATTGCTTGTCTATAAGCCCTAGCACATACTTGTGACTTTGGTGACTCCCTAATTAGGGGATCTGCAAGAGAAATGCACCAACAGTGGACATTTTGTGATGGAGAACTTATGAGAGAGTAGTTCCTCCAGAAGAAATGCAAATGAATGAAGATGATCAACTCGGTCCATGTGAGGCATCTTAGGAGAAATCTTACTGAGGCCAAAGTGAAAGAAAAGTACTGGTGGCCGGGTATGGACCGCCAAATCGGGAGAGGTGGTTAAATATGATTTGCTGTGTTCTGCAAATGACAAATCATGTGTCACTTGCTGTGCTCCCTTGTCTCCTGTGGTAATACTTGAGTAGCCTTGAGTTAGTTAGGTCTTGATATCATGGGACCATTTGAGTTGATGCCACTTATGAGGAAATATGTTGTGTTGCTAGTGGATTACACAACCAAATGGGTATCCTCCAGGTGAGTTTGGTGAACGGCAGGGTGATTTTGAAGTTTCTTAAAGATGAATTCGCTATAAAGGGGTACCCAACTATCTGGTGACTGACAATGGGGTACTATTTGCCTCTCTAGAAATACAAGGCTTCTTGAAGGATTTGAGAATTATTCATCAAAGCACCACCTTGTATGCGCCGCAGGTCAATTGCTGTGCTAAGCGTATGAGAAGAGTTGCTAAATCATGTATTCAAAGTGCAATCAATTTAGGTCTCTCTTAAGGATACTCTGAGAGAAATTTGGTGGGCTTACCGTACAGCTCCTAACCGTATTACCTTAAAGTCGCCTTTTAAGCAATTGAAAAATAGAGTGCCAAGTTGTAAACTTTAATCCTGCTGGTTTAATTCCAGGAAAATGATTATTAATGATAAAGCAAGGTCAAAGGGGTACCAATATGAGGGGTATCAATAGAGATATAAAGAACTGTATGACTGGAAAAACTCTGCTAATCATAAAAAATGGAATACGGGTGGCCTGGTCTTGACAAGGAAACCACATGGGTAAAGAGTGGTAGGTCTCAGTTTATGGGTCCTTTCTCCATTGTGTTGATGAGAAATTGTCACTTTGGACATAGGGGAGACTTGGAGCTTGTCCAGGCTTGGTGAAGTGCAATTGGAGAGCCCAGAAAGATCGTCCTTCCCATAATGTGAATAGGAATGATGTATTAAAAAAACAATGGAAGTAGAAGTAAACTAGTTGCTCCCATGTTCTCTACTCTAGAAACCCCAAGAGGTGCACAGGTGTGCACTCCAAAGTTGAGGAAGAAACATTCTTGGTATAGAGATTATATTACATCTTTTACATCTTAGCCTATTCTGTGCACCTATTTCAGTAATCATTTTGTTTTCATCTCTCGAGGTGGGATGTTTTTATTGTTCTTTTGTTATCTTCATAGTTTTATTTTCAAGCGCAGCATTACTTTTCAAACTGAATGTTTTTTTCTAGCAAGAGTTATGTGTTGTGGTTAATAGTCTGGTTTTGTCCTGGTCCCTCATTGATGTTTTTGCAATACTAGAACATTCGTGGTGTGGGGGATGAGGGAGTTCCAGGCACAGGCAGTTGGAGCTGAACCTGGCAAGGAGCAGTTGGTGGTGGCCTGTGATGATTTACCAATAAATCTTCTACAACAATGTATGTTTGCCTCCTGGTGTATTTGGTGATCTCAAAAAAGCTATGGGGCTTGCAAGCATAGACTCCCGGGGCAGTGGGATGAATCTTCCTGCCACCACATTGTAGTTGCCAAGACTGTGTTGGGTCTTCTTGCCAATCACTAGTGCAAGATTTCAGTGCACTCTTTTAGGTGGAATATTTCACAGCAACTCCATGCTGCTGCCACTAGTGTCCCTCCCCCATCGCCTATGTGCCTCTTAGCACACTGCAAGAACCAATATCACTGTATCTGCATATGTGTCTATCAACTTATGTGTACTGCAGTCACGTAAATGCATTACTTTTGGACACTACATCCATGAAATGCCATGGGATGGTCGCGAAGGACGACCCAGGGAACCAATAGCTGAAGGAGGCTCGACCATATAAGCCCAAATGCCCAACCCAAACCCCTTTCCGTTGTTCTTATTTAATGTGTGTTGTATGTTGTGTGATGTGTGTTTTGAAATGGAAGAGGGAGGACTCGCCAGACAGCTTACGTTGTTTGTAGAGAGACCTAAAAAGGCAGCACCCCACTGAGAGCTAAGATGGCACTAGCGTGGCAGGAGGTGAAAAGGTGACGTGTCTTACTCCAGACTTAGAATTGGCTACCTTCTACATTTCCAGGAGTTCGACATGCTTAGTCAGCCCCCCGAGTCACCAAACTTTTTGTCTGCGAGTAAGCATGCCCTTAACTTAAAACTCCTTAGGAATTATCACTTAAACGGGGGAAAGACAGTTTTCTGGGGCAGACGTCAGGGAATTCAGAACAAGCATTGGCATAACCAATAGGTCTCGCCTTTGGGTCCTTATAAGTGTTTAGCCATGCAACAGTTGCGTAACTAAATACTTATAAGGTCCCAAAAGCGAGACCTATTGGCTACACCATTATAATCGCGGCACCCGCGTTTTACTTTTAACATTAAAAGTAAAGCGCTTTAACATTAAAAGTAAAGCGGGTGCCGCGATTATAGCAAAAGTAAAGAAATAGAAAAATAATCTATTTCTTTACTTTTGCTATGATCACTGCACCCGCGCTTTACTTTTAATGTTAAAAGTAAAGCGCCGGTGCCACGATTGTAGCAAAAGTAAAGAAATAGATTATTTTTCTATTTCTTTACTTTTGCTATAATCGTGGCACCCACGCTTAAAGTAAAGCGCGGGTGCCGCGATTATACCAAAAGTAAAGAAATAGAAAAATAATCTATTTCTTTACTTCAAAGCCGCGAAAGTGAAAGTGATCGCGATGCACTTAATGACCCGTGACGCGCGTGCACGCTCACGTGAACGCAAGCTGGTCGCCAGTGCTGTTTGCACTTCCAAAACCCGCTTACTAAAACTCTCGCCAGAGCAGCGCATGCGCTGGCTCAGGCGAGACCTAAAAAGGAAAAAGTGCCTGATGTCAGAAAGGGTTTTACCTATTCAGTGCCTATGCTAAAGTGCGTTGATACAGAAGTGCCTAATTCCTCAGCTGTTCCACAAGGCTTTTGGCCAGCTAATGACCTCAGCAGACACTATTAGTACACGCCTTGAGAGCCTCTCGGTGATGCTCGCTCACCCCTTCCTAGTATTCCTGTCGCACTCACCATCACAGGCGCGGCTAGAAGCGGACGCTGTACTATGCTGAGCACGTTAGCACAAGTGAATTATATTAAAGCATATTTAATTTAAGGTGGCGTACCTTGCGTATATATAAGTATTCTGTCACCCCATCACAGCTTAGAGGCAGTTCGTATGCGGTAAAGATGGGTTAAATCTTGCGTGCCACCTCCGCTTGCATCCCTTTATTGGTATAAATACTTGTTCATTTTGTGACAGTTTTATGTGCATTTTACAACAAATCCACAAGTAATTCTGTCTTTTGAGGATGGGACGTAGAGCTGTTTGACATTTAACGAGGAAAAACGGCCTAGATCTTGTGCGTTTCCAGCATTTTTATTGTTTTGCAAAACAAATGATCCACTTTACGTTAATATTGGATCCATTAGGAACACGTACTAATGTGAGGCACTATTACCATGATTTTAAACAAATGCAAATAAATTATACGTTGCAAAAAATAACGTAGGTCGACTACTAAGATCCAACATCTCGTGGCGACACATAACGCATAATTAACCGTACAATGTATGTTGGCTTGGCAGGAATGCAAATGTCGATTCCATGTGAAGAGCTTGATTATATTTCAGGGGCTAATGTCAATTGTCAAGCAAAGGACAAGGCCACGCCGTTATTCATCACAGCCCAGGAAGGCCATGCCAGTTGTGCAGAGCTGCTGCTTTCCCATGGGGCAGACCCAAACCTGTTTTGCAATGAAGAGAGCTGGCAGTTACCCATTCATGCAGCTGCACAAATGGGCCGTACAAGGTAAGTCATCCCCAGTGCACACTGTGTATCTAGAGCGTATCTTCCCAACTTGAAACACAAAAGCTGTCACGCAGATGTTGTCATTATTTGCTTAAATGATCACTCTAGGCCATTCGTTTTTTCTTTTTAAAAATTACTCTGTACACCTTTATAACACGACTGATATGTTTTCGTTCTCTACGCATTTATTTATTGCTTTGTGTTTTTTCTGTGAAATGATTTCTCCGCATGAATTCCTTTGGCACGAAGCTGCAGGCTTTGTAGGCATGCCAACTACGAAAGACTGTCTATCTGATAATATGAAATGGTGGAAACAAATAAAATGAACTAACGGTAATCTATACAGTAATAAAATAGGAATTTTCCTATGTTTATGTATTGACGGCATTGTCCATTTTCGCTGTTCATTATGTTGTTGAATTTGAAGGGAATCATGGAAACAAACAATCTCAGGTGTGAGCAAGGCGTTAGCTGGATCTGGCAGACCTTGTTTTCCTCATGTCGTGGTGATGCTATACATTCTGGAAACTGAGTTATACAAAACACCAAAGCACTCTCCAATAAGTGTAATGTCCAGACACTATGGACTTTCTTTGAACAAACGCAATTGTTCTGTTTATTTTGGCACAGTTGTGATAATATAGTAGTACAGTCCAAACAGTTGTAACACATAGTTAGTAACATAAAACACAGCCTTCGTTCATGTTGAGATATCCAGAAGAAGCACAGCCAACACGTGTTTCGTCATCTCGTGACTTTTTCAAGGCTCACGAATGGTAGTGAGGCTAATACAGTCCTACTTCTTGTCCACAACACGTTGCAGTGAATGGTCACGTTGCAACAGATTTGTAGTAACTGGGGGTCTCATAACTAGTTAGCATGGAGGAGTCCATCATCTCCTTGTGTTTGCTTTGTTCACCCTAAGTTGGCAGGGTATGCCCAGACGTGGGTGCCTTGCTCACTTTGCCACTGAATTAACACTAGCCCGGCTGATGGGGGGTGTTACCCCAAAACTGGTCCTAGGGTGCTTGTTTCCGGACCAGGGAAGATCTGGCTTGGCAGTTTGGGCTGGACTGTTCCCATGAGGAACAGGGTCAAGACTAATTTGCATATGGTTCGGTCTGAACTGGGGTGGCGAAGTGAGCTAAAGAACGAGGATGGATTCAACCCAGATTTAATAGTGACTGGGGGTGAGTGTCTGAAAAGTTTAAGCGCTACATGTCTATCATCTCTTTGTGTTTGATTTGATCAGAATACATGGGCATCCAATCCTTGGACTCCCTGCAGAGTGTACAGGTCACGTATTCCAGTTGTAATTGTGATTCTGTAGATATGTGTGTGATGGGGTCCCCATCATGGGGGTACAGAGTTTTCAAAATAATGACAATGCAAAAGTAAAAGAAAATTCAGTGCTTGCTTACTACTCACTAGTGCTCGCAGTCGCTGTGCAACCTGGCTGAAAGTAAATAAAATCAAGGAGCTTTGATGCGGTTAACGCTGGACGTGTCATGGTGTTTTTTTTTTTTTTTTTTTAACTTTCAGGCATGTTGTACAGCATGTACGCCACTATGCAACATGGCTAAAAAACAATGACAAAGCCAATAGAGCTCGCATAGGTGAGACCTATTGAGTTTGCTAATGCTTGTTTCTTTTTGAGTACTTTTTCGATTTAAAAAAAAAAAAACATTATTTGGCTATAAAGCCATATCTATATTTATGAACGGTATGGGTACAAATGAGAAAAAATATTTAACATTTGTTTAATGTAATCCACAAATTGAGCAGCAGTTTGTGGATTATGTAGCAAGTGTTGTAAATCCAGAATTATGCAGAGAACATTGTGGGGAACAATTCCAGTGACCCTAACTAAATTTCACCAGGTCACCCTGCTACAAAATTGTATGTGATATGTCTGTTTTTCGAGACCCTTTTACATATATCCTCGACAGTCTGCTATGTCATCTTGAAGGTGGGAGTTATTCATGTTGCATCTCATTATTTCTTATGCATGACATGGTTCTTCCTAACAATAGGAGGCAGAGAGGCATGTTTTTGCCCGACCTTTTTTGTTCGTGATTGTACAAGTAGTAGTATTTCGTCCAGAGATGCGATGATATCGCTGTCAATAGAATACTGCCTCAGCTGAGCAGACCTGGACGTCAGCATTGAATGTCAGCAGGACGCTGTATCACGAAGTATTGAATGTCATGGCTACTGAACTGCTCTTTCGTGCCCGGAAGTTGCCCTTTAGCAGATGTAGACTAGGGACGCAGAAAAAAACAGGCCAAACTGCTGCTGACAAGGCATCTGCTGCTGGAGCTCTGGGAGAGTTGTGCTTTTTCGTGTAATGAATGCGGACTTTAGCAAGGACAAAGTGTGAGTATTTATTTATTCATAAATCACAGTAGGTAATGAACTTATTTATCAACGGAGTACAAGTATTGTGTTGGATTTGCATTAATAAACACAGAGTTTTTGTCTGGCTGCACTCATTCCATCAAATTAGATTCCAGAAGCCCATACAGTGCTACCGCGTTCTAAATGCGCAGTGTTATGATTCTTGTAATAATAGAAGCGTCACCAGCTGTTAAAGCAGCAGGAAGACCCATTAGTTGTTATAATGAGTCTGGGAAATTTTCTTTCTGTTTGTTGTGAGTCTTAAAGTTTTGGATGGCTTAGAATTGTTTTGTAATATATATCTTCAGTTCTTTTGAAGCAAGATCCATTCTTGACTCTTTAGAAAAGTAGCGTCAGGGAAGGTTTATATTACATTTATTTTGGATATTTGTTGGATATTTCTCGATTGCCACCAATTCATATGCAAGTGCATATTTTTTCTTCAGTCAGTGCCTTTCGTAAATAGCAGTATTTCAATGCATCCACTGAAAAACACAGAGAAGATGGTGCAATCAGTACAGCAAATGAGGCGGATCCAGCTAGATCTCGGATCCGGCAGCTATTATTGAGTTGGATCCTGGCTGGACCAGTGAAATATGCTGAATTTATCCCGGGACATCTTCAGCAGGGCCGGACTTTACTTGCTTTGCTTTCAGAGCAGCAACCTGCGGGGTTGAAGGAAGCTGGGCCCCACAAAAATGCCTCACTTAAAGTGGCAATTCACACTTTTTTGTGTATCCAGGCTGGGAACTAGGTGGAGCTTGATGCTAATGTCACGAATGTAAACAAAGAACTCACCTTGTTGTCACTTTAGAAGTGTTTAAGAGACAGACTATGATTTGGAGTGAGGTGTTTGACTTTCACAACAATTTATGTAAGAGGTATACAAGCTCTGCAAGAATGTCATATGTATCTATCTGAATGAGTAAGTTGCACTTATAACCATTTACATAGCACATACTAATTTATTTTCTTTCATGTAATTTATTGTATAATGCTAATCACCCCAGTGTAGGATGTCAGGGTGCTTTACATCACACAGATATTAGGGTCAATACCATGAATCATACAATTAGTAGATCAATATACAGGAAATGTTATATAAGGCAATAAGCGTCCACAAGTGTTGAAGATATATATCATTCATACTGACACACATTACATGTTAAGAGTGCTTGTCCTGGAGCAACACAAAGTCAGGATTTTAAATGTTTGGGGTCTACAGAACGCATTGGTTGGCGTTGTCTGTGCTAATAGGTCTTTATCACTACCCAAAGGAACCCACTTTAGCAACCATAGAATAAGGAAAGATTAAGAACAAACCAATAAGGTTCTTGCAGTTTACATACATCTCCTTGACGCCAGTATATATTTCACTGTGCTTTATTGCAATATTTGGTCACCCTGCTGCTCCAGTTGACACTTCAAATTACTTCCCACTCAGTTCCCAAGATGAAAGGGAGGAGTCTCCCTAGGACCTGCCAAGTGGGACATCTATGTCTGAATAAAGCCTGGAGTATCCTTCCAGGTTGAGAACTGAGAACAACAATAAACATTGGAGCCATGCCTTGCAGGAGGCCCACATCAGGTGCTAATTGGGGAGGAGGTTTCTTTGTAAGTTCAGATAACTACATTTGGAGACCAGGGATGGAGCTGGAAGGCACTTTAGGCAAGGATTCGCCATTTTGTATTTTTGGTGCATGGAGCTCTGTGTTTCTGATTCCAGCATTCTAGTCCCAGAATGGTGGCACATCCTCCTGGTAGCCCACAGTGGGTTAAGGTCCTGCTGTGAAAGCCTGCTTGTTTCTGAGGAACTTCCCTCCTCAGGCTGAATGGTGCAAAGAGAAATCAATACACCAATTGGTACTAGGTATTTATTGTGGATCTGGAAATAGAGTTGTGGGAACCCCCGCAACTGAAAGAAGCGGACTGGAATCCAAGGAAAAATACCTGAAGACCCGAGGATTTTCCTGCAGGTAGTACTGCTAACAGAAATGATAGAACCCCCTTGTTCTTTGTGAAAAATATTTATTAGAGCCCTCCATGAGCTTTGTGACAAGACGTTCTAAGATACAGTGGGACTGCCCAGTCTTCATATCCAACCATTTTTCTTTGTCGGGCACAGTTTAAGGTTTGTCCTGCTTAAGATATTTTTCTTCCACCAAAAACCAACTTGTATCTGACTGTATTCACTGGCAAGTTGATCTTAAAAGGCCATTAGTTCCTGGTAAACCTCAAGGAGGACTGTAAATGATTAACCGGACAACTTTAGCGTGATACTGAAAACTATTCCCTTTTATTATGCCAGCAGTCATTGTAAGTCTGGACATTAAATCATATTATCTGTGACCTCTGTACTCAATTTGTAAACCTTTTATAACGTTTCCCAGAGTCATTGCCTTTTTTCCTCCATATAGTAGGTCTGGCCATAGGGCATAGCTTATTGGCCCACCTTCCCCAGGGGTGAGAAGACAGTAGCTGTCAAGAGTTCCTATGGCTCCTCAAACCTGTTCTCTTTTATCCTTCCTTTTCTTCTTCCCCATCTGTCTTTATTTCTCCACCCCTTACCCCTTTTTCACTTGACTGAGGAGAGACAAGGGCAGCAGTCAGGATCTCTTGTGCCTCTCCAGATCTTTTCTGCTGCTCTCTCTGTATATAGTTATTTGAGAGAGGAGTGCCTTATTCCAACCCCACCTTCTGTTCTCTGATTGGATCTTTTGGAGGAACAACTGCTGTCTAATGTGTATGTGTGTGTGCGCTAATTCACATTGCTCCTCCCTGCTACCCATCATCTCTTGATTGTGGTCACTCTGAAAAGAAGTCAGTCTCTTTTCCTCTCCTGTTGTAGCCATGGAGCGTATCATCCCATCTTGTTGGTTTTGGGGATGGTCTCTGTTCCACTGTGGCAGGACTGCATGAATTAAGGAGGTAAGTGTTGGCAGTCAGCTTCCTAACCTCCATTCATGTGTCAGCGCCCTGCATGTGAAAGCCAACATTGTCCACCGCATTGAGTTCTTAACTCATCCAAGGACATGAAAGGTTCCTCTGCCAGCTTGCGTAACCAGACTTGCTCAGGTCACATATTCATTTAGGTAACTTCCTGCCTTATCTGTTTCGCCTCTGAGGAGCCGCAATGTTCTTGTGTCTTAAGCATTCCATTTATGTGATACGTGGTAAGTACTGTGCATAGTGGTTGTAGCTTATGGGGAAGTTTTCAATAAGCTGTGAGCAAACCACTACAGATGGTCACCCTCTAACTCCACGCTTTGAAAGGCCTAATGATCGGTCATCAGTAGTGAGAGTAAAAAAAAAAACCCAGTGTTGATTTGCATTAAACCAGACTTGTGTATCACATCAAAAGAAAAAGTTTAGATAATTTGGAACTTATGAACAGAATGGGATGCAAACCAAATTCTTCTGAGAGAACGGCTATGAACCCCACCCTTGATGCATCAGTGTGAAAAAAATGGCATAATAAAGTCAGGACAACGTACACCAGGTTTTGAGAAAAGGGTCTTCTGTAGTGTCCTAATAGCCCTCTTCTCTTCATGTCTCCAAATCACTTGGTTGGTGCACTGACTCGTCAACAGCTATTAAAGAAAAGTTGGTAATTAGTCTTCGAAAATAGCTTACAGACCCCAGAAATGCCATGTCTTTCTGAGGACAGAAAACCCCATTTTCTGAGGCATGATCCAAATACTTGATTTGTTGGGCTTCTAATGTACTCTTGGCAGGGTTTGCTGTTAACCCTGCTTTCTTCAGTTCCTTCAATACGGCTTGTTTGACATGCTCTCCCCTACCACTGCAGTGAATATGTCATCCACATACATTGAAATATAGGTATTATGAGGACCTAATATTATGTTCATGAATCTCTGACTTAAGTTGCCAGAGCTCCATCAACTCCTAAACGCAATTCTTTAAATGAAAAGAGTCCGCAAGGAGAATAAAAGGGTGCTTTGTATCTGTCATTTGTGTGTAGTGGAACCAGCCAGTATCTTTTTTTTCAGTGTGCTGATGTATACTGCTTTTCCTTGTTGTTCAATCAATTCATCCTCTTAATGCATTATGTATGCATCAAAGTCAGACTTCTTATTAAGTTGAGGAAAATAGATACAGAATTGAATGACTGTCGTGGACTTTAAGGCTAACATGATGGGAGAGGACCAGTTGCTCTAGAATGGCTCAATGATATCTAGTTTGACCATAGAGTCGAGAACTTGCTGTTTTCCTTCTCGCCTAACTTCTGGGATCCTATATGGATGAATTATTTTGTGGGTGTTCCGTCTTTGGTTTTGATGTGAAGAGTGATAATGTGGGTTTTTGTCTGGGTGGGGTGGAGAATACATCTCCATCACTCTCTAATAAATGGTACAAATCTATTTTTGCTGACGTGGCAGCAGACCATTCTAGAACATCTTGCCAAATACTTGGCATTCTTATAGTATCATCATAACTGGAAGAGTCTATTTCTTGGGTGATGCTAACCATACATGTTTTTGGTGAAGTTTCCCATTTATTTTAATAAACCTATTTGATTGATTTGTGTTTCTGGTTTCCTGTCATATTGGGCTATATTGTATGTTACTTTCCTGCAGGTTTGATCACCATATAGGGACGATGTCATTGTGGCAAAGCATGTGCTGTGGGTTAGGGAGTAATGCCAATAACTTGTTCTGTTCTCAGCTTTGCCCCACAATTATAGGCTTCTTCTTGTTTCAACAGAGGTTTTTGTAGATTTCCCTTTCACTCTCTTGTTTAACATGTAAGCAGTCCTGAATACCAAGAAAATAATCGACCAACGAGATGGTTTGATTTTCTTCACCTTCTTATTCTTCCTGTGCTAAATCTAATATATTTTTGGTTGATATTCAAATAGGAGTTCAAATGGGCTGAAGTCAGTGTATGTTTGAGGTGTACTGTACAAAATGAGCAATGTTCAGGGTAAGACTGTAGTCCGTCCTTACGATCATGTCAGTTGGCTTTTTTTTCTCAGCATCATTTTTGTGATCTTATTGTATCTCTCATCTTATTCATCTGTATGAGGATGGTAGACTATGTCTTGATATGTCTGATTTGCAATATTTTACATATCTGTGGCATAAGTTGAGAGGTGTAGTTGGTACCCTGATTAGTAATGATTTCAGTAGAAAGTCACATTTTGGATAAAAGGGGAATTGAATTGTCACACAAATGGGCTGCTGTGGTTCCTCGGAATGGAACAGCCTCAGGATATCTTGTATCATAGCCTACTATAATCAGAATGGGCTTGTGATCCTGTCCAGATAGTTTCAAGGGACAAACAAGCTCCATACCAATTCACTGAAAAAGCACCTGGATAATCAGTAAAAGTTGTAAGGGGATTTTGATATTGTACCGGTATTCATCAACTAAGCTGATAAACAGGTTTTACAATAATTTGAAGCTTCCTTGTATACTCCAGGTCAGAAGAATTGTTGCAATATCAACTGTTGACTTTTTCAGCATTTTGGGGGCCGATTACGATACTGCCCATAAAGGCTCCGGGCCTCATTATTATGGAGGCGGTCGTAAAGAAAACTGGCCTGTCATTCCAGCTGGCTGGCTTCTGACGGGCTCGGAGAGCCTGTCTGCCAGTCGGAATCTGGCCTGTAATCTCAAGGGCAGCTCTTTCCGCCCTTGAGATTACGATCACGGTTTCCGACATGGTTTCCATGCCGGTCTGTCCGACATGGAAACCATATCGGAAAGCACATTAGGGGGCCCACAGCATGGCCCCCTTTGGTGCACAGCATCCGGTTGGAGGCCGAGGGAGCACCTATGGTGCCCCCCTGTTGATCCCTGCACCTTGTGGCAGGCACCTTGAGAGTGCCTGCCACGGGTTGCAGGGATGAACCGCACCTCCCATTTCACTATGAGAGCATGCATTATGGCCGGTTTACGGCCATAATGCATGCTTCCATAGTGAAATATAGGAATGCGACCGAATAGTGTTTGGTCGCATCCTAATGGGGGTGGTCGGGACTGCCGACGGGTGTCGGTCGGTCCCATGACCGAGTCAGTGTCGGGCGGAAGTGATTCTGCCTGACATCATAATGAGCCCTTTGGTGTCTTCCAGTTAAATAGCTATCAACCAGCAAAAGTATTTATTTTTTTTAAAAAACGTAAGAAATCAGGAGCTGTTGCTGGGAAGATGTACACCCTCAGGCACCACACAATAAGCATGATTTTCTAGATTCCAGTCTGTTATAGAGGATTTCCTGTTGTCAGTTAAGAGGGCATGTCTTAGTTTCTCTCTTGTTTTCTGACTGTCTTTCCAAACCCTGTTCCGTTCTACACTAGTTTCTTCCTAATGGAAAGGTGCTTCACCCAA
>CAWUFW010025921.1:0-38829 GCA_963921515.1 Calotriton arnoldi | reverse complement strand
TGTACTTCGTTCAGTTACGTACTTGCCTCTTTCTGCACCTCTGTTTCCTCTCTTTCTGCACCTCTCCTGCCTCTTTCTGCACCTCTCTTGGCTCTTTCTACACTTTGCTTCTTCTTTCTGCACCTCTATTTCCTTCTTTCTGCACCTCTCTTGCCTCTTTCTGCACCTCATGTTTGCTTCTTTTCTGCAGCTCTCTATGCTTCTTTCTTGCACTCCCTCTTGCCTCTTTCTGCACTCTTCTGTTGCTTCTTGTCTGCACTGCTCTTGCTTCTTTCTGCACCCTTCTTCCCTCTTTCTGCAACTCCTCTTGCCTCCTTTCTGCACCTCTCTTTCTCTTTCTGCACCTCCTCTTGCCTCTTTGTGCACCTCAGTTTCTTGTTTCTGCTACTTTCTCTTGTTTCTTTCTGCACCTCTCTTGGCTTCTTTCTGCACCTCATCGTTGCCTCTTTCTGCACCTCTTTTGCCTCTTTCTGCACCACTCTTCAGCCTCATTCTGCACCTCACTGTTCGCTTCTTCCTGCACTTCTTTTGCTTCTTTCTGCACCTCTCTTGCTTCTTTCTGTTCACCCCTCTTGCCTCCTTTCTACACCCCTACTTCCCTCTTTCTGCATCTCTCTTGCTTCTGTTCTGCGCTCTATCTTGCCTCTTTCTGCACCTCTCTTGCCTCTTTCTGCACCTCTTCTTGTCTCCTTCTGCACCTCTGTTGGCTTCTTTCTGCACTTCTCTTGCCTCTATCTGCACCTCGTCTTGCCTGTTTCTGCAACTCTATTGTCATTTTCTGCACTGTCTCTTGCCTCCTTCTGCACCTCTCGTTGCTTCTTTCAGCACCTCTCTTGCCTCCCCTTCTGCACCTCCTGGCTTCGCACCTCTTGTCTGCCTCTTCTGCCTTGCTCTTCTCTTTCTGCACTTCTCTTGCTTCTTTCTGCACCTCTTTGCTTCTTTCTGCACCTCTCTTGCCTCTTTATGCACCCTCTCTTCCCTCTTTCTGCAACCTCTGTTCCGCCTTCTTCTGCATCTCTCTTGCCTCTTTCTGCACTCCACTTCCTCTCTTTGTGCAACTCTCTTTGCCTCTTTCTGCACCTCTTCCCTCTTTCTGCACCCCTCTTGCCTCTTTGTGCACCTCTCTGTTCCTTCTTTTTGCACTTTTTTGTTTCTTTATGCACATCTCTTGCTTCTTTCTGCACCCCTCTTCCCTCTTTCTGCACCACTCCTGCCTCTATCTGCGCCTCTGCTCCTTCTTTCTGTACTTCTCTTGCTTCTTTCTGCACCTTTCTTGCTTCTTTCTGCGCCTCTCTTGCCTCTTTCTACATTTCTCTTGCTTCTTTCTGCACCTTTCTTTCTTTTTCTGCACTTCTCTTCCTCTTTCTGCACATCTCTTCTACATTCTGCACCTCTCTTGCCTCTTTCTGCACCTCTGTTGACTCTTTCTGCACTCTTTCTGCACCTCATTTGCTTCTTTCTGCACCTCTCTTGCCTCTTTCTGCACCCTTCTTCCCTCTTTCTGTACCTCTCTTGCCTCTTTCTGCACCCTGGTCCCTCTTTCTGCACCTCTCCTGCCTGTTTCTGCACCTCTCTTGCCTCTTTCTGCACCTCTGCTTACTTCTTTCTGCAGTTCTCTTGCCTCTTTCTGCACCTCCTTGCCTCTTTCTGCACCTCTGTTGCTTCTTTCTGCACTCCTCTTCCCTCTTTGTGCAACTCTCTTGCCTCTTTCTGCACCTCTCTTCCCTCTTTCTGCACCCCTCTTGCCTCTTTGTGCACCTCTGTTCCTTCTCTTTTCACTTTCTTTACGTTTCTTTTTGCACCTCTCTTGCTTCTTTCTGCACCCTCGTGCCTCTTTCTGCACATCTGTTGCTTCTTTCTGCACTTCTCTTGCTTCTTTCTGCACCGCTCTTTGCCTCTTTCTGCACCCTCTCTCTTCCCTCTTTCTGCACCTCTCTTGCCTCTTTCTGCACCCCTTGTGCCTCTTTCTGCACCCCTCTGCCCTCTTTCTGCACCCCTCTTCCCTCTTTCTGCACCCCTCCTGCCTCTTTCTACACCTCTATTCATTCTTTCTGCACTTCTTTTGTTTCTTTCTGCACCTCTCTTGCTTTTTTTTTCACCTCTCTTGCCTCTTTCTCAAACCCTCTTCCCCCTTTCTGCATCTCTGCTGCTTCTTTCTGCTCTCTACCTTGCCTCTTACTGCACCCATCTTGCCTCCTTCTGCACCTCTGTTGTTTCTTTTTGCACTGCTCTTGCTATTTTCTGCACCCATCTTGCCTCTTTCTGCACCCCTCTTGCCTCTTTCTGCACCTTTGTTGGTTTTTTCTGCACTGCTCTTGCTTCTTTCTGAACCTCTTTTGCCTGTTTCTGCAAATCTCTTGCTCTCTTTCTGCACTTCTTCTTGCACTCCTTTTTCTGCACACTCTGTTGCTTCTTTCTGCACTTCTCTTGCCTTTTCTGCACCCTTCTTGCTTCTTTCTGCACCCCTCTTGCCTCTTTCTGCACCCTTCTTCCCTTTTTCTGCAACTCTCTTGCCTCTTTCTGCAGTTCTCTTATCTCCTTCTGCACCTCTGTGGCTTCTTTATGCACTTTTCTTGCTTCTTTCTGCACCCCTCTTGTCTGTTTCTGCACCTCTGTTGCTTCTTTATGCACTCCTCTTCCTCTCTTTGTGCAACTCTCTTGCCTCTTTCTGCACCTCTCTTCCCTCTTTCTGCACCCCTCTTGCCTCTTTGTGCACCTCTGTTCCTTCTTTTGCACTTTTTTTGTTTCTTTTTGCACCTCTCTTGCTTCTTTCTGCACCCTCGTGCCTCTTCTCTGCACATTTGTTGCTTCTTTCTGCACTTCTCTTGCTTCTTTCTGCACCCCTCTTGCCTATTTCTGCACCCTTCTTCCCTCTTTCTGCACCTCTCTTGCCTCTTTCTGCACCCCTCGTGCCTCTTTCTGCACCCCTCTGCCCTCTTTCTGCACCCCTCTTCCTCTCTTCTGCACCCTCCTGCCTCTTTCTACACCTCTATTCATTCTTTCTGCACTTCTTTTGTTTCTTTCTGCACCTCTGTTGCTTCTTTTTTCACCCCTCTTGGCTCTTTCTCAAACCCTCTTCTCCCTTTCTGCATCTTTGTTGCTTCTTTCTGCTCTCTACTCTTGCCTCTTACTGCACCCTCTTGCTCTCCTTCTCTGCACCTCTGTTGTTTCTTTTTGCACTGCTCTTGCTTATTTTCTGCACCTCTCTTGCCTCTTTCTGCACCCCTCTTGCCTCTTTTTCTGCACCTTTGTTGGTTTTTTCTACACTGCTCTTGCTTCTTTCTGAACCTCTTTTGCCTGTTTCTGCAACTCTCTTGCCTCTTTCTGCACTTCTCTTGCCTCCTCTCTGCAACTCTGTTGCTTCTTTCTGCACTTCTCTTGCCTTTTCTGCACCCCTCTTGCTTCTTTCTGCACCCTCTTGCCTCTTTCTGCACCCTTCTTCCCTTTTTCTGCAACTCTCTTGCCTCTTTCTGCAGTTCTCTTGCCTCCTTCTGCACCTCTGTTGCTTCTTTCTGCACTTTTGTTGCTTCTTTCTGCACCCCTCTTGTCTGTTTCTGCACCACTGTTGGTTCTTTCTGCACTTCTCTTGCTTCTTTCTGCACCTCTCTTGCTTCTTTCTGCACTCCACTTCCCTCTTTGTGCAACTCTCTTGCCTCTTTCTGCACCTCTCTTCCCTCTTTCTGCACCCCTCTTGCCTCTTTGTGCACCTCTGTTCCTTCTTTATGCACTTCTCTTGCTTCTTTCTGCACCCCTCTTCCTTCTTTCTGCACCACTCCTGCCTCTATCTGCGCCTCTGCTCCTTCTTTCTGTACTTCTCTTGCTTCTTTCTGCACCTCTCTTGCTTCTTTCTGTGCCTCTCTTGCCTCTTTCTACATTTTTGTTGCTTCTTTCTGCACCTTTCTTTCTTTTTCTGCACTTCTCTTCCTCTTTCTGCACATCTCTTCTACTTTCTGCACCTCTCTTGCCTCTTTCTGCACCTCTGTTGACTCTTTCTGCACCTCACTTGCTTCTTTCTGCACCCCTCTTGCCTCTTTCTGTACCCTTCTTCCCTCTTTCTGTACCTCTCTTGCCTCTTTCTGCACCCTGTTCCCTCTTTCTGCACCTCCCCTGCCTGTTTCTGCACCTCTCTTGCCTCTTTCTGCACCTCTGTTACTTCTTTCCGCAGTTCTCTTGCCTCTTTCTGCACCCCTCTTGCCTCTTTCTGCACCTCTGTTGCTTCTTTATGCACTCCTCTTCCCTCTTTGTGCAACTCTCTTGCCTCTTTCTGCACATCTCTTCCCTCTTTCTGCACCCCTCTTGCCTCTTTGTGCACCTCTGTTCCTTCTTTTTGCACTTCTCTTGCTTCTTTCTGCACCCCTTGTGCCTCTTTCTGCACATCTGTTGCTTCTTTCTGCACTTCTCTTGCTTCTTTCTGCACCCCTCTTGCCTCTTTCTGCACCCTTCTTCCCTCTTTCTGCACCTCTCTTGCCTCTTTCTGCACCCTCGTGGCCTCTTTCTGCATCCCTCTGCCCTCTTTCTGCACCCTCTTCCCTCTTTCTGCACCCCTCCTGCCTCTTTCTACACCTTCTATTCATTCTTTCTGCACTTCTTTTGTTTCTTTCTGCACCTCTCTTGCTTCTTTTTCACCCTCTTGCCTCTTTTCTCAAACCCTCTTCCCCCTTTCTGCATCTCTGTTGCTTCTTTCTGCTCTCTACCTTGCCTCTTACTGCACCCCTCTTGCCTCCTTCTGCACCTCTGTTGTTTCTTTTTGCACTGCTCTTGCTATTTTCTGCACCCCTCTTGCCTCTTTCTGCACCCCTCTTGCCTCCTTCTGCACCTTTGTTGGTTTTTTCTGCACTGCTCTTGCTTCTTTCTGAACCTCTTTTGCCTGTTTCTGCAACTCTCTTGCCTCTTTCTGCACTTCTCTTGCCTCCTTCTGCAACTCTGTTGCTTCTTTCTGCACTTCTCTTGCCTTATTCTGCACCCTTCTTGCTTCTTTCTGCACCCCTCTTGCCTCTTTCTGCACCCTTCTTCCCTTTTTCTGCAACTCTCTTGCCTCTTTCTGCAGTTCTCTTGCCTCCTTCTGCACCACTGTTGCTTCTTTCTGCACTTTTGTTGCTTCTTTCTGCACCCCTCTTGTCTGTTTCTGCACCACTGTTGGTTCTTTCTGCACTTCTCTTGCTTCTTTCTGCACCTCTCTTGCTTCTTTCTGTTCCCCTCTTGCCTCTTTATGCACCCTTCTTCCCTCTTTCTGCACCTCTCTTGCCTCTTTCTGCACCCCGTTCCCTTTTTCTGCATCTCTCTTGCCTGTTTCTGCAATTCTCTTGCCTCTTTCTGCACTTCTCTTGCCTCCTTCTGCACCTCTGTTGCTTCTTTCTGCACTTCTCTTGCCTCTTTCTGCACCTCTCTTGCCTGTTTCTGCACCTCTGTTGGTTCTTTCTGCACTGCTCTTGCTTCTTTCTGCACCTCTCTTGCAAATTTCTGTACCCATCTTGCCTCTTTCAGCACCCCTCTTGCCTCCTTCTGCACCTCTGTTGGTTCTTTCTGCACTGCTCTTGCGTCTTTCTGTACCTCTTTTGCCTGTTTCTGCAACTCTCTTGCCTTTTTCTGCACTTCTCCTGCCTCCTTCTGCAACTCTGTTGCTTCTTTCTGCACTTCTCTTGCCTTTTTCTGCACCCCTCTTGCTTCTTTCTGCACCCCTCTTGCCTCTTTCTGCACCCTTCTTCCCTTTTTCTGCAACTCTCTTGCCTCTTTCTGCAGTTCTCCTACCTCCTTCTGCACCTCTGTTGCTTCTTTATGCACTTTTCTTGCTTCTTTCTGCACCCCTCTTGTCTGTTTCTGCACCACTGTTGGTTCTTTCTGCACTTCTCTTGCTTCTTTCTGCACCTCTCTTGCTTCTTTCTGCACTCCACTTCCCTCTTTGTGCAACTCTCTTGCCTCTTTCTGCACCTCTCTTCCCTCTTTCTGCACCCCTCTTGCCTCTTTGTGCACCTCTGTTCCTTCTTTATGCACTTCTCTTGCTTCTTTCTGCACCCCTCTTCCCTCTTTCTGCACCACTCCTGCCTCTATCTGCGCCTCTGCTCCTTCTTTCTGTACTTCTCTTGCTTCTTTCTGCACCTCTTTTTCTTCTTTCTGCGCCTCTCTTGCCTCTTTCTACATTTCTGTTGCTTCTTTCTGCACCTTTCTTTCTTTTTCTGCACTTCTCTTCCTCTTTCTGCACATCTCTTCTACTTTCTGCACCTCTCTTGCCTCTTTCTGCACCTCTGTTGACTCTTTCTGTACCTCACTTGCTTCTTTCTGCACCCCTCTTGCCTCTTTCTGTACCCTTCTTTCCCTCTTTCTGTACCTCTCTTGCCTCTTTCTGCACCCTGTTCCTCTTTTCTGCACCTCTCCTGCCTGTTTCTGCACCTCTCTTGCCTCTTTCTGCACCTCTGTTACTTCTTTCCGCAGTTCTCTTGCCTCTTTCTGCACCCTCTTGCCTCTTTCTGCACCTCTGTTGCTTCTTTATGCACTCCTCTTCCCTCTTTGTGCAACTCTCTTGCCTCTTTCTGCACCTCTCTTGCTTCTTTCTGCACCCCTCATGCCTCTTTCTGCACATCTGTTGCTTCTTTCTGCACTTCTCTTGCTTCTTTCTGCACCCCTCTTGCCTATTTCTGCACCCTTCTTCCCTCTTTCTGCACCTCTCTGCCCTCTTTCTGCACCCTCGTGCCTCTTTCTGCACCCTCTGCCCTCTTTCTGCACCCCTCTTCCCTCTTTCTGCACCCCTCCTGCCTCTTTCTACACTCTCTATTCATTCTTTCTCCACTTCTTTTGTTTCTTTCTGCACCTCTCTTGCTTCTTTTTTTCACCCCTCTTGCCTCTTTCTCAAACCCTCTTCCCGTTTTCTCTGCATCTCTGTTGCTTCTTTCTGCTCTCTACCTTGCCTCTTACTGCACCCCTCTTGCCTCCTTCTGCACCTCTGTTGTTTCTTTTTGCACTGCTCTTGCTATTTTCTGCACCCCCTCTTGCCTCTTTCTCTGCACCCCTCTTGCCTCTTTCTGCACCTTTGTTTTTTTTTTCTGCACTGCTCTTGCTTCTTTCTGAACCTCTTTGCCTGTTTCTGCAACTCTCTTGCCTCTTTCTGCACTTCTCTTGCTCTCCTTCTGCAACTCTGTTGCTTCTTTCTGCACTTCTCTTGCCTTATTCTGCACCCTTCTTGCTTCTTTCTGCACCACTCTTGCCTCTTTCTGTACCCTTCTTCCCTTTTTCTGCAACCCTCTTGCCTCTTTCTGCAGTTCTCTTGCCTCCTTCTGCACCACTGTTGCTTCTTTCTGCACTTTTCTTGCTTCTTTCTGCACCCCTCTTGTCTGTTTCTGCACCACTGTTGGTTCTTTCTGCACTTCTCTTGCTTCTTTCTGCACCTTTCTTGCTTCTTTCTGTTCCCCTCTTGCCTCTTTATGCACCCTTCTTCCCTCTTTCTGCACCTCTCTTGCCTCTTTCTGCACCCCGTTCCCTTTTTCTGCATCTCTCTTGCCTCTTTCTGCACTTCTCTTGCCTCCTTCTGCACCTCTGTTGCTTCTTTCTGCACTTCTCTTGCCTCTTTCTGCACCTCTCTTGCCTGTTTCTGCACCTCTGCTGGTTCTTTCTGCACTGCTCTTGCTTCTTTCTGGACCTCTCTTGCAAATTTCTGTACCCATCTTGCCTCTTTCAGCACCCCTCTTGCCTCCTTCTGCACCTCTGTTGGTTCTTTCTGCACTGCTCTTGCGTCTTTCTGTACCTCTTTTGCCTGTTTCTGCAACTCTCTTGCCTTTTTCTGCACTTCTCCTGCCTCCTTCTGCAACTCTGTTGCTTCTTTCTGCACTTCTCTTGCCTTTTTCTCCACCCCTCTTGCTTCTTTCTGCACCCCTCTTGCCTCTTTCTGCACCCTTCTTCCCTTTTTCTGCAACTCTCTTGCCTCTTTCTGCAGTTCTCTTACCTCCTTCTGCACCTCTGTTGCTTCTTTATGCACTTTTCTTGCTTCTTTCTGCACCCCTCTTGTCGGTTTCTGCACCACTGTTGGTTCTTTCTGCACTTCTCTTGCTTCTTTCTGTACCTCTCTTGCTTCTTTCTGCACTCCACTTCCCTCTTTGTGCAACTCTCTTGCCTCTTTCTGCACCTCTCTTCCCTCTTTCTGCACCCCTCTTGCCTCTTTGTGCACCTCTGTTCCTTCTTTTTGCACTTTTTTTGTTTCTTTATGCACTTCTCTTGCTTCTTTCTGCACCCCTCTTCCCTCTTTCTGCACCACTCCTGCCTCTATCTGCGCCTCTGCTCCTTCTTTTTCTGTACTTCTCTTGCTTCTTTCTGCACCTCTCTTGCTTCTTTCTGCGCCTCTCTTGCCTCTTTTCTACATTTCTGTTGCTTCTTTCTGCACCTTTCTTTCTTCTTTCTGCACTTCTCTTCTTCTTTCTGCACATCTCCTACTTTCTGCACCTCTCTTTGCCTCTTTCTGCACCTCTGTTGACTCTTTCTGCACCTCACTTGCTTCTTTCTGCACCCTCTTGCCTCTTTCTGTACCCTCTTTCCCTCTTTCTGTACCTCTCTTGCCTCTTTCTGCACCCTGTTCCTCTTTCTGCACCCTCTCCTACCTGTTTCTGCTCCTCTCTTGCCTCTTTCTGCACCTCTGTTACTTCTTTCCGCAGTTCTTCCGCCTCTTTCTGCACCCCTCTTGCCTCTTTCTGCACCTCTGTTGCTTCTTTATGCACTCCTCTTCCCTCTTTGTGCAACTCTCTTGCCTCTTTCTGCACCTCTCTTCCCTCTTTCTGCACCCCTCTTGCCTCTTTGTGCACCTCTGTTCCTTCTTTTTGCACTTTTTTTGTTTTTTTTTTGCACCTCTCTTGCTTCTTTCTGCACCCCTCGTGCCTCTTTCTGCACATCTGTTGCTTCTTTCTGCACTTCTCTTGCTTCTTTCTGCACCCCTCTTGCCTCTTTCTGCACCCTTCTTCCCTCTTTCTGCACCTCTCTTGCCTCTTTCTGCACCCCTCGTGCCTCTTTCTGCACCCCTCTGCCCTCTTTCTGCACCCCTCTTCCCTCTTTCTGCACCCCTCCTGCCTCTTTCTACACCTCTATTCATTCTTTCTGCACTTCTTTTGTTTCTTTCTGCACCTCTCTTGCTTCTTTTTTCACCCCTCTTGCCTCTTTCTCAAACCCTCTTCCCCCTTTCTGCATCTCTGTTGCTTCTTTCTGCTCTCTACCTTGCCTCTTACTGCACCCCTCTTGCCTCCTTCTGCACCTCTGTTGTTTCTGTTTGCACTGCTCTAGCTATTTTCTGCACCCCTCTTGCCTCTTTCTGCACCCCTTTTGCCTCTTTCTGCACCTTTGTTGGTTTTTTCTGCACTGCTCTTGCTTCTTTCTGGACCTCTCTTGCAAATTTCTGTACCCATCTTGCCTCTTTCAGCACCCCTCTTGCCTCCTTCTGCACCTCTGTTGGTTCTTTCTGCACTGCTCTTGTGTCTTTCTGTACCTCTTTTGCCTGTTTCTGCAACTCTCTTGCCTTTTTCTGCACTTCTCCTGCCTCCTTCTGCAACTCTGTTGCTTCTTTCTGCACTTCTCTTGCCTTTTTCTGCACCCCTCTTGCTTCTTTCTGCACCCCTCTTGCCTCTTTCTGCACCCTTCTTCCCTTTTTCTGCAACTCTCTTGCCTCTTTCTGCAGTTCTCTTACCTCCTTCTGCACCTCTGTTGCTTATTTATGCACTTTTCTTGCTTCTTTCTGCACCCCTCTTGTCGGTTTCTGCACCACTGTTGGTTCTTTCTGCACTTCTCTTGCTTCTTTCTGCACCTCTCTTGCTTCTTTCTGCACTCCACTTCCCTCTTTGTGCAACTCTCTTGCCTCTTTCTGCACCTCTCTTCCCTCTTTCTGCACCCCTCTTGCCTCTTTGTGCACCTCTGTTCCTTCTTTTTGCACTTTTTTCGTTTCTTTATGCACTTCTCTTGCTTCTTTCTGCACCCCTCTTCCCTCTTTCTGCACCACTCCTGCCTCTATCTGCGCCTCTGCTCCTTCTTTCTGTACTTCTCTTGCTTCTTTCTGCACCTCTCTTGCTTCTTTCTGCGCCTCTCTTGCCTCTTTCTACATTTCTGTTGCTTCTTTCTGCACCTTTCTTTCTTTTTCTGCACTTCTCTTCCTCTTTCTGCACATCTCCTACTTTCTGCACCTCTCTTGCCTCTTTCTGCACCTCTGTTGACTCTTTCTGCACCTCACTTGCTTCTTTCTGCACCCCTCTTGCCTCTTTCTGTACCCTTCTTCCCTCTTTCTGTACCTCTCTTGCCTCTTTCTGCACCCTGTTCCCTCTTTCTGCACCTCTCCTGCCTGTTTCTGCACCTCTCTTGCCTCTTTCTGCACCTCTGTTACTTCTTTCCGCAGTTCTCTTGCCTCTTTCTGCACCCCTCTTGCCTCTTTCTGCACCTCTGTTGCTTCTTTATGCACTCCTCTTCCCTCTTTGTGCAACTCTCTTGCCTCTTTCTGCACCTCTCTTCCCTCTTTCTGCACCCCTCTTGCCTCTTTGTGCACCTCTGTTCCTTCTTTTGCACTTTTTGTTTCTTTTGCACCTTTCTTGCTTCTTTCTGCACCCTCGTGCTTCTTTCTGCACATCTGTTGCTTCTTTCTGCACTTCTCTTGCTTCTTTCTGCACCCTCTTGCCTATTTCTGCACCCTTCTTCCCTCTTTCTGCACCTCTCTTGCCTCTTTCTGCACCCCTCGTGCCTCTTTCTGCACCCCTCTGCCCTCTTTCTGCACCCCTCTTCCCTCTTTCTGCACCCCTCCTGCCTCTTTCTACACCTCTATTCATTCTTTCTGCACTTCTTTTGTTTCTTTCTGCACCTCTCTTGCTTCTTTCTTCACCCCTCTTGCCTCTTTCTCAAACCCTCTTCCCCCTTTCTGCATCTCTGTTGCTTCTTTCTGCTCTCTACCTTGCCTCTTACTGCACCCCTCTTGCCTCCTTCTGCACCTCTGTTGTTTCTTTTTGCACTGCTCTTGCTATTTTCTGCACCCCTCTTGCCTCTTTCTGCACCCCTCTTGCCTCTTTCTGCACCCCTCTTGCCTCCTTCTGCACCTCTGTTGGTTTTTTCTGCACTGCTCTTGCTTCTTTCTGAACCTCTTTTGCCTGTTTCTGCAACTCTCTTGCCTCTTTCTGCACTTCTCTTGCCTCCTTCTGCAACTCTGTTGCTTCTTTCTGCACTTCTCTTGCCTTATTCTGCACCCTTCTTGCTTCTTTCTGCACCCCTCTTGCCTCTTTCTGCACCCTTCTTCCCTTTTTCTGCAACGCTCTTGCCTCTTTCTGCAGTTCTCTTGCCTCCTTCTGCACCACTGTTGCTTCTTTCTGCACTTTTCTTGCTTCTTTCTGCACCCCTCTTGTCTGTTTCTGCACCACTGTTGGTTCTTTCTGCACTTCTCTTGCTTCTTTCCTGCACCTCTCTTGCTTCTTTCTGCACTCCACTTCCCTCTTTGTGCAACTCTCTTGCCTCTTTCTGCACCTCTCTTGCCTCTTTGTGCACCTCTGTTCCTTCTTTTTGTACTTTTGTTGTTTCTTTCTGTACTTCTCTTGCTTCTTTCTGCACCTCTCTTGCTTCTTTCTGCGCCTCTCTTGCCTCTTTCTACATTTCTGTTGCTTCTTTCTGCACCTTTCTTTCTTTTTCTGCACTTCTCTTCCTCTTTCTGCACATCTCTTCTACTTTCTGCACCTCTCTTGCCTCTTTCTGCACCTCTGTTGACTCTTTCTGCACCTCACTTGCTTCTTTCTGCACCCCTCTTGCCTCTTTCTGCACCCTTCTTCCCTCTTTCTGTACCTCTCTTGCCTCTTTCTGCACCCTGTTCCCTCTTTCTGCACCTCTCCTGCCTGTTTCTGCACCTCTCTTGCCTCTTTCTGCACTTCTCTTGCCTCTCTCTGCACCTCTGTTACTTCTTTCTGCAGTTCTCTTGCCTCTTTCTCCACCCCTCTTGCCTCTTTCTGCACCTCTGTTGCTTCTTTATGCACTCCTCTTCCCTCTTTGTGCAACTCTCTTGCCTCTTTCTGCACCTCTCTTCCCTCTTTATGCACCCCTCTTGCCTCTTTGTGCACCTCTGTTCCTTCTTTTTACACCTTTTTTGTTTCTTTTTGTACCTCTCTTGCTTCTTTCTGCACCCCTTGTGCCTCTTTCTGCACATCTGTTGCTTCTTTCTGCACTTCTCTTGCTTCTTTCTGCACCCCTCTTGCCTCTTTCTGCACCCTTCTTCCCTCTTTCTGCACCTCTCTTGCCTCTTTCTGCACCCCTTGTGCCTCTTTCTGCACCCCTCTTGCCTCTTTGTGCACCTCTGTTCCTTCTTTTTGCACTTTTTTTGTTTCTTTTTGCACCTCTCTCGCTTCTTTCTGCACCCCTCGTGCCTCTTTCTTCACATCTGTTGCTTCTTTCTACACTTCTCTTGCTTCTTTCTGCACCCTCTTGCCTCTTTCTGCACCCTTCTTCCCTCTTTCTGCACTTCTCTTGCCTCTTTCTGCACCTCTGTTACTTCTTTCTGCACCCTCTTGGCCTCTTTGTGCACCTCTGTTTCTTCTTTATGCACTGCTTCTTCCCTCTTTGTGCAACTCTCTTGCATCTTTCTGCACCTCTCTTCCTTCTTTCTGCACCCCTCTTGCCTCTTTGTGCACATCAGCTCCTGCTTTTTGCACTTTTTTGTTTCTTTTTGTACCTCTCTTGCTTCTTTCTGCACTCCTCGTGCCTCTTTCTGCACATCTGTTGCTTCTTTCTGCACTTCTCTTGCTTCTTTCTGCACCCCTCTTGCCTCTTTCTGCACCCTTCTTCCCTCTTTCTGCACCTCTCTTGCCTCTTTCTGCACCACTCCTGCCTCTTTCTACACCTCTGTTCATTCTTTCTGCACTTCTTTTGTTTCTTTCTGCACCTCTCTTGCTTCTTTTTTCACCCCTCTTGCCTCTTTCTCAAAGCCTCTTCCCCCTTTCTGCATCTCTGTTGTTTCTTTCTGCTCTCTACCTTGCCTCTTACTGCACCCCTCTTGCCTCCTTCTGCACCTCTGTTGTTTTTTTTTGCACTGCTCTTGCTTTTTTCTGCATCCCTCTTGCCTCTTTCTGCACCGCTCTTGCCTCCTTCTGCATCTTTGTTGGTTTTTTCTGCACTGCTCTTGCTTCTTTCTGAACCTCTTTTGCCTGTTTCTACAATTCTCTTGTCTCTTTCTGCACTTCTTGTGCCTCCTTCTGCACATCTGTTGCTTCTTTCTGCAAACCTCTTGCCTCTTTCTGCACCTCTGTTGCTTCTTTCTGCACTTCTCTTGCTTCTTTCTGCAGCTATCTTGCTTCTTTCTGCACCCCTCTTGCCTCTTTCTGCACCCCTCTTCGCTCTTTCTGCACCTCTCTTGCCTCTTTCTGCACCCCTGTTCCCTTTTTCTGCACCTCTCTTGCCTGTTTCTGCAACTCTCTTGCCTTTTTCTGCAGTACTTTTGCCTCCTTCTGCACCTCTGTTGACTCTTTCTGCACCTAACTTGCTTCTTTCTGTACCCCTCTTGCCTCTTTCTGCACCCTTCTTCCCTCTTTCTGCACCTCTCTTGCCTCTTTCTGCACCCCTGTTCCGTCTTTCTGCACCTCTCTTGCCTGTTTCTGCACCTCTCGTGGCTCTTTCTGCACTTCTCTTACTTCTTTCTGCACCTCTGTTGCTTCTTTCTGCAGTTCTCTTCCTTCTTTCTGCACCCCTCTTGCCTCTTTATGCACCTCCATTGCTTCTTTCTGCACCCCTCTTGCCTCTTTCTGCACCCTTATTCCCTCTTTCTACACATCTCTTGCCACTTTCTGCACCCCTGTTCCCTCTTTCTGTACCTCTCCTGCCTGTTTCTGCACCTCTCTTGGCTCTTTCTACACCTCTGCTGCTTCTTTCTGCACCTCTATTTCCTCTTTCTGCACTTCTCTTGCCTCTTTCTGCACCTCAGTTGCTTCTTTCTGCAGTTCTCTTGCCTCTTTCTTCACTCCTCTTGCCTTTTTCTGCAACTCTGGTGCTTCTTGTCTGCACTTCTCTTGCTTCTTTCTTCACCCCTCTTCCCTCTTTGTGCAACTCTCTTGCCTCTTTCTGCACCTCTCTTCCCTCTTTCTGCACCTCTCTTGCCTCTTTGTGCACCTCTGTTCCTTATTTTTGCACTTTTTCTGTTTCTTTCTGCACCTCTCTTGCTTCTTTCTGCACCCATCGTGCCTCTTTCTGCACCTCTTTTCCCTCTTTCTGCCCCCCTTCAGCCTCATTCTGCACCTTTGTTCCTTCTTCCTGCAGTTCTTTTCTTTCTTTCTTCACCCCTCTTGCCTCTTTCTCCACCCCTATTCCCCCTTTCTGCATCTCTGTTGCTTCTTTCTGTGCTTTATCTTGCCTCTTTTCTGCACCCTCTTGCCTCCTTCTGCACCTCTGTTGTTTCTTTTGCACTGCTCTTGCTTTTTCTGCACCCCTCTTGCCTCTTTCTGCATCCTTCTTGCCTCCTTCTGCACCTCTGTTGGTTCTTTCTGCGCTGCTCTTGCTTCTATCTGCACCTCGTTTGCCTGTTTCTGCAACTCTCTTGGCTCTTTCTGCACTTCTCTTGCCTTCTTCTGCACCTCTGTTGCTTCTTTCTGCACTTCTCTTGCCTCTTTCTGCACCCCTCTTGCCTCTTTCTGCACCTCTGTTGCTTTTTCTGCACTTCTCTTGCTTCTTTCTGTACCTCTCTTGCTTCTTTCTGTTCTCTCTTGCCTCTTTATGCACCCTTCTTCCCTCTTTCTGCACCTCTCTCGTGCCTCTTTCTGCACCCCGTTCCCTTTTCTGCATCTCTCTTGCCTGTTTCTGCAACTCTCTTGCCTCTTTCTGCACTTCTCCTTCCTTTTTCTGCACCTCTGTTGCTACTTTCTGCACTTCTCTTGCCTCTTTCTGCACCCCTCTTGTCTGTTTCTGCACCTCTGTTGGTTCTTTCTACACTGCTCTTGCTTCTTTCTGGACCTCTCTTGCAAATTTCTGCACCCCTCTTGCCTCTTTCAGCACCCCTCTTGCCTCCTTCTGCACCTCTGTTGGTTCTTTCTGCACTGCTCTTGTGTCTTTCTGTACCTCTTTTGCCTGTTTCTACAACTCTCTTGCCTCTTTCTGCACTTTTCTTGCCTCCTTCTGCAACACTGTTGCTTCTTTCTGCACTTCTCTTGCCTTTTTCTGCACCCCTCTTGCCTCTTTGTGCACCTCTGTTCCTTCTTTTTACACCTTTTTTGTTTCTTTTTGTACCTCTCTTGCTTCTTTCTGCACCCCTTGTGCCTCTTTCTGCACATCTGTTGCTTCTTTCTGCACTTCTCTTGCTTCTTTCTGCACCCCTCTTGCCTCTTTCTGCACCCTTCTTCCCTCTTTCTGCACCTCTCTTGCCTCTTTCTGCACCCCTTGTGCCTCTTTCTGCACCCCTCTTGCCTCTTTGTGCACCTCTGTTCCTTCTTTTTGCACTTTTTTTGTTTCTTTTTGCACCTCTCTCGCTTCTTTCTGCACCCCTCGTGCCTCTTTCTTCACATCTGTTGCTTCTTTCTACACTTCTCTTGCTTCTTTCTGCACCCCTCTTGCCTCTTTCTGCACCCTTCTTCCCTCTTTCTGCACTTCTCTTGCCTCTTTCTGCACCTCTGTTACTTCTTTCTGCACCCCTCTTGCCTCTTTGTGCACCTCTGTTTCTTCTTTATGCACTGCTCTTCCCTCTTTGTGCAACTCTCTTGCCTCTTTCTGCACCTCTCTTCCCTCTTTCTGCACCCCTCTTGCCTCTTTGTGCACCTCTGTTCCTTCTTTTGCACTTTTTGTTTCTTTTGCAGCTCTCTTGCTTCTTTCTGCACTCTCGTGCCTCTTTCTGCACATCTGTTGCTTCTTTCTGCACTTCTCTTGCTTCTTTCTGCACCCTCTTTGCCTCTTTCTGCACCCTTCTTCCCTCTTTCTGCACCTCTCTTGCCTCTTTCTGCACCACTCCTGCCTCTTTCTACACCTCTGTTCATTCTTTCTGCACTTCTTTTTGTTTCTTTCTGCACCTCTCTTGCTTCTTTTTTGCACCCTCTTGCCTCTTTCTCAAAGCCTCTTCCCCCTTTCTGCATCTCTGTTGTTTCTTTCTGCTCTCTACCTTGCCTCTTACTGCACCCCTCTTGCCTCCTTCTGCACCTCTGTTGTTTCTTTTTGCACTGCTCTTGCTTTTTTCTGCATCCCTCTTGCCTCTTTCTGCACCGCTCTTGCCTCCTTCTGCATCTTTGTTGGTTTTTTCTGCACTGCTCTTGCTTCTTTCTGAACCTCTTTTGCCTGTTTCTACAATTCTCTTGTCTCTTTCTGCACTTCTTATGCCTCCTTCTGCACATCTGTTGCTTCTTTCTGCAAACCTCTTGCCTCTTTCTGCACCTCTGTTGCTTCTTTCTGCACTTCTCTTGCTTCTTTCTGCAGCTATCTTGCTTCTTTCTGCACCCCTCTTGCCTCTTTCTGCACCCCTCTTCCCTCTTTCTACACCTCTCTTGCCTCTTTCTGCACCCCTGTTCCCTTTTTCTGCACCTCTCTTGCCTGTTTCTGCAACTCTCTTGCCTTTTTCTGCAGTTCTCTTGCCTCCTTCTGCACCTCTGTTGACTCTTTCTGCACCTAACTTGCTTCTTTCTGCACCCCTCTTGCCTCTTTCTGCACCTCTCTTGCCTCTTTCTGCACCCCTGTTCCCTCTTTCTGCACCTCTCTTGCCTGTTTCTGCACCTCTCGTGGCTCTTTCTGTACTTCTCTTGCTTCTTTCTGCACCTCTGTTGCTTCTTTCTGCAGTTCTCTTCCTTCTTTCTGCACCCCTCTTGCCTCTTTATGCACCTCCATTGCTTCTTTCTGCACCCCTCTTGCCTCTTTCTGCACCCTTATTCCCTCTTTCTACACATCTCTTGCCTCTTTCTGCACCCCTGTTCCCTCTTTCTGCACCTCTCCTGCCTGTTTCTGCACCTCTCTTGGCTCTTTCTACACCTTTGCTTCTTCTTTCTGCACCTCTATTTCCTCTTTCTGCACTTCTCTTGCCTCTTTCTGCACCTCAGTTGCTTCTTTCTGCAGTTCTCTTGCTTCTTTCTTCACTCCTCTTGCCTTTTTCTGCAACTCTGGTGCTTCTTGTCTGCACTTCTCTTGCGTCTTTCTTCACCCCTCTTCCCTCTTTGTGCAACTCTCTTGCCTCTTTCTGCACCTCTCTTCCCTCTTTCTGCACCTCTCTTGCCTCTTTGTGCACCTCTGTTCCTTATTTTTGCACTTTTTCTGTTTCTTTCTGCACCTCTCTTGCTTCTTTCTGCACCCATCGTGCCTCTTTCTGCACCTCTTTTCCCTCTTTCTGCCCCCCTTCAGCCTCATTCTGCACCTCTGTTCCTTCTTCCTGCAGTTCTTTTCTTTCTTTCTGTACCTCTCTTGCTTCTTTCTTCACCCCTCTTGCCTCTTTCTCCACCCCTATTCCCCCTTTCTGCATCTCTGTTGCTTCTTTCTGTGCTTTATCTTGCCTCTTTCTGCACCCCTCTTGCCTCCTTCTGCACCTCTGTTGTTTCTTTTTGCACTGCTCTTGCTTTTTTCTGCACCCCTCTTGCCTCTTTCTGCATCCTTCTTGCCTCCTTCTGCACCTCTGTTGGTTCTTTCTGCACTGCTCTTGCTTCTATCTGCACCTCGTTTGCCTGTTTCTGCAACTCTCTTGGCTCTTTCTGCACTTCTCTTGCCTTCTTCTGCACCTCTGTTGCTTCTTTCTGCACTTCTCTTGCCTCTTTCTGCACCCCTCTTGCCTCTTTCTGCACCTCTGTTGCTTTTTTCTGCACTTCTCTTGCTTCTTTCTGTACCTCTCTTGCTTCTTTCTGTTCTCTCTTGCCTCTTTATGCACCCTTCTTCCCTCTTTCTGCACCTCTCGTGCCTCTTTCTGCACCCCGTTCCCTTTTTCTGCATCTCTCTTGCCTGTTTCTGCAACTCTCTTGCCTCTTTCTGCACTTCTCCTTCCTTTTTCTGCACCTCTGTTGCTACTTTCTGCACTTCTCTTGCCTCTTTCTGCACCCCTCTTGTCTGTTTCTGCACCTCTGTTGGTTCTTTCTACACTGCTCTTGCTTCTTTCTGGACCTCTCTTGCAAATTTCTGCACCCCTCTTGCCTCTTTCAGCACCCCTCTTGCCTCCTTCTGCACCTCTGTTGGTTCTTTCTGCACTGCTCTTGTGTCTTTCTGTACCTCTTTTGCCTGTTTCTACAACTCTCTTGCCTCTTTCTGCACTTCTCTTGCCTCCTTCTGCAACACTGTTGCTTCTTTCTGCACTTCTCTTGCCTTTTTCTGCACCCCTCTTGCTTCTGTCTGCACCTCTGTTGCTTCTTTCTGCAGCTCTCTTGCTTCTTTCTGCACCCCTCTTGCCTCTTTCTGTACCCTTCTACCCTTTTTCTACAACTCTCTTACCTCTTTCTGCAGTTCTCTTGCCTCCTTCTGCACCTCTGTTACTTCTTTCTGCACTTTTCTTGCTTCTTTCTGCACCCCTCTTGCCTCTTTCTGCACCTCTTCTGCTTCTTTCGCACTTCTTTTGCTTCTTTCTGCACCTCTCTTGCTTCTTTCTACACCCCTCTTGCCTCTTTCTGCACCCCTCTTCCTTCTTTTTGCACCCTTCTTCCCTCTTTCTACACCTCTCTTGCCTCTTTCTGCACCTCTCTTGCCTCTTTCTGTACCCCTGTTCCCTTTTTCTGTACCTCTCTTGCCTGTTTCTGCAACTCTCTTGCCTCTTTCTGCAGTTCTCTTGCCTCCTTCTGAACCTCTGTTGCTTCTTTCTGCACTTTTCTTGCTTCTTTCTGCACCCCTCTTGACTGTTTCTGCACCCCTGTTCCCTTTTTCTGTACCTCTCTTGCCTGTTTCTGCAACTCTCTTGTCTCTTTCTGCACTTCTCTTGCCTCCTTCTGCACCTCTGTTGCTTCTTTCTGCACTTATCTTGCCTCTTTCTGCAGCCCTCTTGCCTATTTCTGTACCTCTGCTGCTTCTTTTGCACTTCTCTTGCTTCTTTCTGCACCTCTCTTGCTTCTTTCTACACCCTTCTTCCCTCTTTCTGCACCCTTCTTCCCTCTTTCTACACCCTTCTTGCCTCTATCTGCACTTCTCTTGCCTCTTTCTGTACCCCTGTTCCCTTTTTATGCACCTCTCTTGCCTGTTTCTGCAACTCTCTTGCCTCTTTCTGCAGTTATCTTGCCTCCTTCTGCACCTCTGATGCTTCTTTCTGCACTTCTTGTGCCTCTTTCTGCACCCCTGTTGTCTGTTTCTGTACCTCTGTTGGTTCTTTCTGCACTGCTCTTGCTTCTTTCTGGACCTCTCTTTCAAATTTCTGCACCCCTTTTGCCTCTATCTGCACCCCTCTTGCCTCCTTCTGCACCTCCGTTGGTTCTTTCTGCACTGCTCTTGCTTCTTTCTGCACCTCTTTTGCCTGTTTCGGCAACTTTCTTGCCACTTTCTGCACTTCTCTTGCGTCCTTCTGTACCTCTGTTCCTTCTTTCTGCACTTCTCTTGCCTTTTTTTGCACCCCTCTTGCTCCTTTCTGCACCTCTGTTGCTTCTTTCTGTAGCTCTCTTGCTTCTTTTTGCACCTCTCTTGCTTTTTTCTGCATCTCTCTTGCCTCTTTCTGCACTCTTCTTCCCTCTTTCTGCATCTCTGTTGCCTCTTTCTGCAACTCTCATGCCTCTTTCTGCAGTTCTCTTGCCTCCTTCTGCACCTCTGTTGCTTCTTTCTGCACTTCTCTTGCTTCTTTCTGCACCCCTCTTGCCTCTTTCTGTACCTCTGCTGCTTATTTCGCACTTCTCTTGCTTCTTTTAGCACCTCTCTTGCTTCTTTTAGCACCTCTCTTGCTTTTTTATGCACCCCTCTTGCCTCTTTCTGTACCCTTCTTCCCTCTTTCTGCTCCCTTCTTCCCTCTATCTACACCTCTCTTGCCTCTATCTGCGGCTCTCATGCCTCTTTCTGCACCCCTGCACCCCTGTTCCCTTTTTCTGCACTTCTCTTGCCTGTTTCTGCAACTCTCTTTCCTCTTTCTGCAGTTCTCTTGCCTCCTTATGCACCTCTGATGCTTCTTTCTGCACTTCTTGTGCCTCTTTCTGCACCCCTCTTGTCAATTTCTGCACCTCTGTTGGTTCTTTCTGCACTGCTCTTGCTTCTTTCTGCACCTCTCTTTACTATTTTCTGCACCCCTCTTCCCTCTTTCTGCACCCCTTTGCCTCTTTCTGCACTTCCGTTGGTTCTTTCTGCACTGCTCTTGCGTCTTTCTGTACCTCTTTTGCCTGTTTCTGCAACTCTCTTGCCTTTTTCTGCACTTCTCTTGCCTCCTTCTGCACCTCTGTTGCTTCTTTCTGCACTTCTCTTGCCTTTTTCTGCACCCCTCTTGCATCTTTCTGCACCTCTGTTGCTTCTTTCTGCACCTCTCTTTCTTCTTTCTGCACCCCTCTAGCCTCTTTCTGCACCCTTCTTCCCTTTTTCTGCACATCTCTTGCCTCTTTCTGCAACTCTCTTGCCTCTTTCTGCAGTTCTCTTGCCTCCTTCTGCACCTCTGTTGCTTTTTTCTGCACTTCTCTTGCCTCTTTCTGCACTCCTCTTGTTCTTTTTCTGCACCCCTGTTGGTTCTTTCTACACTGCTCTTGCTTCTTTCTGCACCTCTTTTGCCTATTTCTGCAACTCTCTTGTCTCTTTCTTCACTTCTCTTGCCTCCTTCTGCACCTCTGTTGCCTCTTTCTGCACCCCTCTTGCCTCTTTCTGCACCTCTTCTGCTTCTTTCTGCACTTCTCTTGCTTCTTTCTGCACCTCTCTTGGAAATGAGGGGGGTACCATGGCTACGATTTCCGAGTTATCGTATGCCTTACAGCAGACATAAAGAATTTACTCTTTCTTTAGAAATTACTGGACGTGGGAATCCAAACCGAATCCAAACCGACACTTGGTATAAAATTTCCTTTAGACTTGTATTTTCGTCGACAGTACTTTCCACAACGGTGACTTTGGTAACGTAAAACTTGTCTCAAGCTTTTTTTCTCCTCCTTCTCTTGGAATCTCACAGGTAACATACTGTTCGATGAAAGACAATACTGTTTCATCAGTATCCGTTTCAAATTTCGGAGCATTCCTTATCCATAATAGCATGTGTATATGTGGAGCACCTCTCGCTTGATACTCTTTTCGCCCAAAAAAATCAATAACTTCTCCAAGAGGACAATTATTTTTATTGCAGATGAAAGACATCATAGCTTGAAACCTATGATTAAAATACCTGCACACATTTACAGGATCCAATGAACACAGTTCTCCAGGTGTCTTCATTTCAATATTTTTATATTGGAATTTGCTTCTCGTAGAAATTCAAGTAAATCTTCCCATGCATACTCCGTACAGCTAAGTGTTACAAACCATGTTGGTGTACCTAAGTTTCTTAACATACACTTAAGTTCACCATGATGATGAAACCAATACTCATTGGTTCCACGTTGACATGCCATCAAATTAATTAACTGTGCTTCTAAATTTTCATCTGTTCGTTGAACTTTGTCCATGAATTCTTTGGCTGAAACAAGTGATTGATGAACTCTCGTTTTAAGTATGTGGTTTACTGCATACAAAAGAGAAGACAAATCACTTTCAAACAAAAGGTGAAATATATATGGAATGCACTGTCGAAATCTAGGATCTTCAGAGTATAATCTTGTTGAGCGATATTCTGAAGCTGGAATCCGTACAGGTCGCTCATCAAATCGTCCACCTTGTCCAGTGGGGAACAGCTGTGGAAAACAACGAGCTTCTAAGCTTTTCTCCCATACACTCATTGGAGTTCCCTTTGCTTTTTTCATTTGAAATAATTCAATGCTGTTTCCTATTACTTCTTTTGAATGTAGAGGATATATTGTGTAATGTTCATAAATCTCTTCACTCCTCGACTTGTCCACGTTCTCTATTTGACCACTTGAAATTTCTGATTCATCTTCTAAACTTATTACCTGTTCATCAACATTTACAGTTTTATAATAAATATTGTTCTGTACAAGATATAACGTAGCCTTTTGCAGTTTATTAACATCTACAAACTCTTGCCATATTTTCCGTCTCTTTGTTGGTACACAGTTTACTAGAATAACTACTGGCTCATTTTCCTCTCTGTCTCCACCAACAGTTTCAATATTTTTCTTAAAATCTAAAGGTAAGTACACAACTCTTCCTTTCAGACCTCTTTGTAAGTCTGTTGGTGGCAGTTTACCTGTTTTAGGCTCCATGCGAATTATAGCTTGAAACGGGTGAACAGATTGAATAAGAACTGACTCATATGTATTCAAATCTGCCAGTACCTCTGGAATAAGTACTAATTCTAAGTTGTTATGTACTCCTCTAGCTGGCATTTTGTTCTCTTCTAATTTGTTATAGCAATATTTACAAATACGTTGATCAGTACCCAAATCAAATCGACCTTCCACCAACAAGTAACGTCCAAATTGCTGCCACCTATCATTGTTCTCCTTTTCACTTTTTTAAATACAAATTAACATTCCTAGTTTGACTTTTTATAATGAGTACGTTGACAACAAATACAAACATAGGGGGTCATTATGATAGCGGGCGGATCGCCACCGCCCGTATGGCGGTGGCGATCCGCCCGCTATTCTTCACCGCCCGCACTCCATTTCCTCGGCGGACGGAAAGACCGTCCTCCGGTTTTCCTTCTGGTCTGACAGGGGACCGGGCGGAAAACGGCGCTAACATGGTAGCGGTGTCTGCAAGACACCGCCATCCATATTAGGATGGTGGCAGAAAGCAGCCTTTCCATGGCGGTGTTGCCGCCATGGAAAGGCATGCGGTCTTTGCTTCTGGGGGCCCGTTGCAGGCCCCCAGGGTTTTGGGGGGGTGGGGGGTGCACATGGGGGGTACCTATGGTACCCCCCTACATTTGAATGCACAAGGTGGCATCCTAATACACATGGCGGGACCGCCGCACCTATTGCGTTTGCCGTTGCGGTGGTGGGTGGAATGACCCTCATAGTTTGGTTTTTCAGAACACACTGTCTTAAACTTTCTAATTTCTTCTTCAAACTGATCAATGCTAATCTCTTTCCCATGTTCTTCAATATCTGCAGTTGTCAAGCTCTCAGTTTCTACACACTGCTGTTCTGAACCAAAGAAACGAAACTCAATTTCATCACACATTTTTTTCTACATCTGATAAACAACTGTGTAAAAGAGCTGTGTTCAGTTCACTTAAACATAATGCAGGAGTCTTTACATAGTACACTTTCCTTACAAACTTCCGCATTCCTGAGTGGTGTACTCCTAACATTCTTAAGTGATGAAAAGTACTTTTACACACTTTTCTTGAAAGACAAGCCAGAGAATGTCCATGCTTCTTAGTATATTTTCTTACATTACATGGATCTAGTCCTTGTAACAACCTAATCTTCTGTTTAACACTTTTCTGTACATATTGTTGTAAAACATTTCGCATTATGTCAATAGATTCCTGTCGAATACTGCAAATACTTCTATAATCCCATTTATATACAGGAGCTTGTGTGCGATTCCTTTGCACTTCTTCAGCTATTAATTATTAAGCACTCATAATAACTATTTCTTCTTTTGGAATGGGACAACCATTCCGAACTTCGTAACAGCGACCTCGAGTATCAACTGCAAAGGTAAATTATTTTGTTGAAAGTAGCTTTCTTCATTAAAGAAAGGCTCACTAGTAGAAGTGTGTTTCCATTCACCACTGAAACTTTTACAAAAGTTACTCCTATTAACAAGTCTTTTTCTTTTGCTTTTGTCTTTCAGAAACTTCATAGTTTTATCCAATGATTTCATTCTCTTCAATATTAAAAGAAATAATTTGCATTTCAAATTAAAAGCAGTATCTACTACAGTTTCCATCTGCTGCTTCTGTTTGTAAGCTAGTAATCTTCTTTTATACTTCTTACAATCTTTCAATAAATTCTGAATTACTCTACTTCGAAAGAGTCGTTGTCGAATCTCTTGAAATTGTTTTTGTCTTCGTGTAACTTGTGTTTTTCCTTAATTTCTTTTTTTTTTACCATTTGAAGTGTTATTCTCCTTCTCCTTACTTGAAAAACTCTTCTTTTTCCTTTTATTCCTATTGTTCTCATATAATTTCTCCAAAACGTTTTTAAGAAACTGTTTAGTGGTCTTACTTAAACAAACTTTATCCTTGGTAACATTCTCATTTCTTTGTAACACATTTTCTTTCTTTTTCTTTAAGTAGATCTCTTTTTTTTGTTTCCTTGTCTTTTTATCTTTTCTTGCCATCTTAAATTTGTGATCCAAACAAAATAATTTTCTGAAAAACAAAGAACAGTTTCACTAGTTTCTTACATCTATTCAATATTTTAAAATAATTACATATGATTACTGATATTAACTACCAAGCAATTATTTACATTACTATTTTCTGGATTTCAAATATCAAAACACTACTCATTCCAGTTAAATATATAGTGCGTACTTTAAGAATACCTTCCCAAACATTTATTCAAAGTACCATAATCACTCATTCCTTTCCTATCATGTCTTTAACCTCATTCGCCTCTTGCATCTCACTACTCAGCAACTACTAACAATGTTGGGCCTACCCAAATGCAAACCAGAAACCCTTTCCATGTCACAGTTCAAAGTCTCACCATATTACGGATGCATGCATCTCCCTGTGCCTTTTCCTAGTTGCATCATACTTAAAACAAACATACAAACAGATCTATACCTGTGTTTTATAGGTATCAGATATTCCGATACATAACTCGTGTGAAAATACGTGTTGAAGCATAGACATACCTCAGCAAAGTTAAACTGTTAAGACAAATCATCGAGTAATGTAAATTGGGGCGATATGTAAGTTGCAACTGTGTGCGGTTTTTTTCTATAGTATACAAGTCGATTACGACTTTCCCTGTGCTCGTCACATGTCCCCAGAAGGCCAGTGAGGGTCAACACAGATGGGCCTCTGTTACCTTCCTTTTACAAACAAGGGGAGAGGAACTATTAAAGACCGGGACGAAACAGATGGGGGGGTCAAGGGATGTGTCATTCCCAGTCTCTCGATCTACCGCCCCTGTGATGTACGCAGCTTCAGCACGAGCAGGAAGCCTGATAATTACCTTGACTTATATTCACGTGTGCTTCACCAGTGTGAGCAAACCCGTGCACTAAGTGTGCAGGCAACATTTTATTTTTTTCATCTCCCTAAACTTAATAAAGCATAACCCTGTTAAACCCCCCCCAGTATTTTCCCACAAGGTTCAATCTCCAGAAGGCCATTTTCTTTCCATTTCCCGAGCCCACTTTCCACCCCAATTCATCCCTGCACCTTAGTCACAAGCCCATATAGTCCTTGCAACATGACACACCACTCGTGTAGCATTCAACCGATTGCAACTTTCTCTGTGCTGTACAGATGGCACCAACAGGCCAGTGAAGGTGCAAGTGCTATTTTTTTTGGTACATGCGCCTCTGTTATCTTCCTTTTACAAACAACGGGAGAAGAACCGTTAGAGAGGGGGAGGAAGGAGGGGGAGGTCAAGGGACGTGTCATTCCCAGTTTCTCGATCTGCCGGCCCTGTAATATACGGAAATTAACCACGACAGGAAGCCAGACAACTACCTTCACTTATATTCACGTGTGCTTCACGACTGTGAGCAAACCCGTGCACCAACTGTCCTGGCAACATTTCATTTTTTTCTATCTCCCTGAAATTAATAAAACATGTGTCTTCTAAAACTCCCCCCCGCCCCCCAAAATATTTTTTGATTTTCGAACAAGGAACAATCTGCAAACTTGGGCCATTTCCTTTACGTTCCCCGAACCGATTTTGAACTCCAATTCATCCCAGGACCTCAGACACAAGACCATATACTTCTTTCAACATGACACACTACACTCATGTATCATTGAAACTTGTATTTGTTGAAATGTACAAATTAAAAACAAATTTAAAAAGAAAATGTTCAAAGTATTATTTTTACTATTATTTGATACAAAAAGACATAGCCTAATACGTGCATTAGCGGCGCGATCAGGAGGTAGAGGTTGCTGCCGATTTTCTCTCGCATTTTTAAAATAATTTGATCTCCAAGTGTTTTTACTGTGTGGCTCAATATATTTTTAAAAAATTGCTGTTTTGCACTGGTGTACTGCATATTTGCACAGTTTGCGGGGTATTGGGGGAAGGAGCTGTGTTTAATGCTCCGGGGGGACCTTTAGGCGGGCTTCCTTAAACTGGTTAGCATTCTAGCTGCGACGGCCTCGACGCTCACCTCTCCTCTTAAGGGGCGGATGAAGCGGCCGCGCAGCAAAGACATAGCCTGATACGTGCATTAGCGGCGCGATCAGGAGGTAGAGGTTGCTGCCGATTTTCTCTCGCATTTTTAAAATAATTTGATCTCCAAGTGTTTTTACTGTGTGGCTCAATATATTTTTAAAAATTGCTGTTTTGCACTGGTGTACTGCATATTTGCACAGTTTGCGGGGTACTGGGGGAAGGAGCTGTGTTTAATGCTCCGGGGGGACCTTTAGGCGGGCTTCCTTCAACTGGTTAGCATTCTAGCTGCAACGGCCTCGACGCTCACCTCTCCTCTTAAGGGGCGGATGAAGCGGCCGCGCAGCGGACGCGCGCCGAAGGCGCACCTAAGGCAAGCCCGTCTGCGCCCGTCCGCGCCCAACCGGGCCCTGGGGCCAGTACCCCTGGTCCTCTAATAAGAGGTAAGCTCTCCTATACTTCTAATCAATTGCTTCACCTTAGAGAGTCGGTACCCCCTAAATGTATGCACTCCATGATTCTAGATAGTCATTACAATAAATGCTTACACTGCCCCTTTATACTTGGAACCTCATTTAAGTCCATTGTCAAAGATTCCCCTAGTTTGAAAAGATCTCTTAGAATGTCCCTTCTGAATTGCCGTTCACTACCTAAACATGCCACTGAACTTCGTCTACTACTGGAAGATAATGAGCTTGATGCCCTGTTTCTCACCGAAACTTGGCTCTCGAATACTGCTGATCCAGCGGTAGTTCAAACATTGCCCCCGGGTTATCTTATTCAGAGACAAGATCGTGAGTTGGGTAGGGGTGGGGGTCTAGCTATCATTTATAAAGATGATTTTAGCTGCCAAATTACAGCTGGCCTAATCCCTGATTGTGAGAGCTGTTTTTTTGCTCTTGGCTTTTCCCCTACCTGCACCTTTTCTGGCGTTCTTGTCTACCGGCCGCCGGGACCAATTGGACACTTTAGTAGGGAGCTCCCAGAAATCATAGCTAAATCTGTGAGCTCCTCTTCTAATTTTTCATTATTGGGCGATCTCAATATCCATTTTGACTTGGCGTCCTCTCCTGACGTTGAGGTTGTAACTGACTATTTGGAGGCTTTGGCCCTTAAGCAAAAAGTCGCCGGTCCCACCCACATCAAAGGTCACCTCCTTGACCCGCTCTTCTCTAATATTGATAGCCTCATAGTGGATAAACCTATGCCTATCCCCTGGTCCGACCACTATGTGGTTCCCTTCGTTTGGAACCCACAGGAGGGTGGACATCCACGGGAAAGGGTAAAATCTTGGAACCGAAATTGGTCTAAACTTTCCATGGAAGCCTGGGCGTCTACTCTTGACAATATGAGACCTGTGCTTGGTATTGACCCTGAATCCAACAACATTAAGGTGAAACAATGGCTTGAGATGTCATTAGATACGTTAATCCCCAAAAACTGGATTTCCAGTAAAAGTGGGGCACGGCGCAGCATGGTACTCTCCTAAACTTAGAGAGTTGAAACAGCTGTGTAAGCGTCTCGAGAGAAGTTGGAGAAAGGACTTCTCCACTTGTGAGAAAACCAAATATAGAGATGCCGTGAAGGCTTATAAGGCAGAAATTAGAACTGCTCAATCTGGCTATTATGAAAAAAAAAGTATCTTAGCCTCTAATTCCCCCGTGAAATTTTTAAAATAACTAAATCACTCCTGCAACCTCCTGAGCCCCCTTTGCCCCCAGCGGATTCCCTAGGACGGTGTAGTAATTTGGCCCACTTTTTCTATAAGAAAATTGAAGACATTTACACTGCCTTCCCTCCCCTATCGGCCTTGGCAAGCCCCCCCTTGACTGAGGATCAACCCCAATCTTTAAACCCCTCTATTGATTCCATTCCATTTATGGACATGAAAGTTTTAAAAATGCACTTGGATCGTTTGAAATCTGGCTCCCCATGTGATGCTGCCCCCCCGAGTATTCTCAACCAGGTATTTGATTCCGTCACCCCCGTTATTCTGGATCTGATCAACAGCTCTTTTTCTTCTTGGGTTGTCCCCTCCCTATGGAAACGGGCCATGGTTAGAGCCCTTCTGAAGAAGCCTACCCTGGATCCCGAGGTCTTCGCTAATTACCGCCCGATTTCTCTCTTGCCTGGGTTTGCTAAAATAAGCGAAAAATATGTCAACTGCATTCTCTCCGCCTTTTTGGAGGCGAATGATCGTCTCCATTTCTCCCAAACGGGCTTTAGACCCCAGCAAGGCACTGAAACAGCCCTGCTTGCGGTGATTGAAGAATCAAGGAAGATACTTGATGTCGGAGGGTCCGCAGCTATTATATTGCTTGATCTCAGCGCGGCCTTCGACACGGTCAATCACCAATTGTTGATAGCAAGACTCAGAGAGAATGGGGTGACTGGAACTATTCTTAAATGGCTTGAGTCTTTTTTGACAGGTCGGTTGTTTCAGGTTTTTGAGGACGATGCCACCTCAGAATGGATGCCGTTGCAGTGTGGGGTTCCTCAGGGCTCCTCCCTGAGCCCCACACTTTTTAATGTTTACATGCGCCCTTTGGCTGAGGTGGTGGAGCCTTTTGGGATCAAGATCGTCACGTATGCTGATGATACTCAGCTTATTGTGTCCCTTAAGCTTCTAGACAACAATAAGTCTATGCTGGCCAATTGTTTGGAAAAGGTTTCAGCATGGATGGACTCTTCTTTCCTAAAGCTGAACGCTGCTAAAACTGAACTCATGTTTTTAGGTAAGACTACCAACTTGGAGAGTGGCGCTCTATGGCCCAAATGCCTAGGGGCTATGCCCCCCCCTAAAGATCAAATAAAAAGCCTTGGAGTTTGGCTGGATCATAACTTGAACTTTAGGGCACAGGCTAATAGGGTGGCAGGTACCTGCTATGGAATTTTGAAAATGATTAGGAGGATTTTGCCCCTCCTGCCTTTTAACGCCAGGAAACTGTTGGTACAAGCCCTTATTCTCTCAAGACTTGATTATGCCAATGTGCTCTATCTTGGTTCCCCCTGCTCGACTATAAAGAAACTTCAAACAGTTCAAAACTGTGCAGCTCGACTCCTTATGCAGGCCAGCAATAGGGAGTCTGCCAAACCCTATATTACTTCTTTGCATTGGCTGCCAGTAGCCGAAAGAATCCAATTTAAGGCCTTATGTATTGCCCATAAATCAATGTCGGATAGTGCTCCTCCTATTTTAAGATCCATTATTTCCCCGTATCTTCCTAAAAGATCCCTTCGCTCTGAGAAAAAACATTTTGCTAATGTTCCCAAAGTCAACCGAGCTAGGAGTGGTGGCCGTCTATTCTCTGTTATTGCTGCAAAATGCTGGAATTAGCTACCAGATCTTATTCGGCTTGAGGCTAACCACCTTTTATTTCGTAAACGTTTGAAAACTTTTCTGTTCTCCTGATTTTTCCGTTTTTGTGGTTTGGGTTCTGTCTTTAGCGCTGGGAAGCCTTTGGTAGCCATGCGCTTTATAAGTGTCTATTCATTCATTCATTCATTCATTCATTCACATCCAACTTTCCATACTAACTTTTAAAAATATAAAAGGCAGGTGAGGCATCATTGAGTGATTGCAAAAGCTCTTTTGTACTACTGTAAGGCATTCTCTGACTATAACTAAACTGTGTTCCACATTACATAAATACATGCATACTTCTCTACTGAAAAAATGACTGTAACAGTACTGTGTCATGACTCTTAATTCAGCCATGATTAAAACTTAGTTGTGCACTGATCAAGATATTGAAGCATGGTGGTGCTAAATGTTTCCTATGTTTAATCCTATTTCTTGTATTTTGAACCATATTTTATTCATATGTCTTGTATTCAGAATGATAGCAAGTGTTAGGCGTTTTCAGTCACGAGGATGCAAATGAGACGCTTTGGCGGTTAACAGTTTTCAACCTTTGCCAACAGGTGCACATGTCAAACAGTCAAAACGTGAGCACATGTTAAACAAAAAACGTGATATATAGATGCGTGCGGCAGCACGTTGCTTCCATAGACTACTTGGTAACCAAAGGCTATATAAACCACACCCACCCAGCCCTTTGAGAATCGCTTAGTCTCGTTTTTGCGAGTCAGTAACCTGTGTCCAGTCTGCGATCCAGCTTCCCTTCTCCAGCGTCGGATTCTTCTTCTCCGACAACAAAAGAGGTTACAGACTTGTAAATTGTTGGATTAAGGAATAGTAGATACGTATAATACGTGACTATTTATCCGAATGGTGGAATTAACCATTGTAATTGCTTCTTGTGTTCTAGGAAACAAGTAACTAAAAGTATTTCTTGAAAGAATAATATTTAGAAAAAAGATTAATTATATCTGGATATCGAGACTTATCAAGATATCAAAACTTTAGGTATTTGTATAAAAGATGCTAAAAAGTTCAATGTGTGTTTAATATTCAGTTGTTACATTGTTTGTTTATTTGCATTTACATCTAACGTTACCAACTCCTGTTTACAATGAGACAGAATTCAGAAGACACAGTTCCCTTGCAAAACCCTACATTCCTGAGTCCCTGAGAAGAGAAACGTTGATGCAGTAAGACGCTTGATGACATTTCGTAATTTTGTCATTTTGTCATTTCTCGTTTTCGCTCTTCTTGTCCCTATTCCCCTTCTCCCCTGGGGAGACATAGTCTGACCGTGTATATTCTACTACTTTCATTCTATTGCTCCTCAGAGGGATTGGGGGCCTGTCGGCGCCAGGACTGAACAATCTGGAATACAGGTCAGTGGCCATCATAACATACTGCCTCACAGTTTCTATGAGTCACAGTGTATTGCCAGAGTAATTGGAAAAATGCTTCCATTATACATCACTGAATGGATAAGTTCATAGATAGTACTTCAAAAAATTCATCTCTGCATACATAGTGCCTCAGTGAATTCCTTGAGAAACCCTACATTCCCGAGTCCCTGAAAACAGGAAAAATTGAAGCAGTAAGATGCTTGATGACATTTCGTCATTTCTCTTTTTCTCTCTTCTCGTCCCTATTCCCCTTCTCCCCTGGTGTGATATAGTGTGGCCGTGTATATTCTACTACTGCCATTCTGTTCCACCTCGGAGGGGTTGGGGGCCTCTCGGCGCCAGGACTGAACAATCTGGAATACAGGTTAGTGACCATCATAACATACTGTCTCACAGTTTCTATAAGTCACAGTGTATTGCCAGAATAATTGGAAAAATGCTTCCATTGTACATCACTGAATGGATACGTTCATAGATAGTATTTCAAAAAATTCATCTCTCCATACATAGTGCCTCAGTGAATGCCTTGAGAAACCCTACATTCCTGAGTCCCTGAACAGAAACATTGATGCAGTAAGACGCTTGATGACATTTCCTCATTTCTCTTTTTCTCTCTTCTCGTCCCTATTCCCCTTCTCCCCTGAGGTGATATAGTGTGGCCGTGTATATTCTACTACTGCCATTCTGTTCCACCTCGGAGGGGTTGGGGGCCTGTCGGCGCCAGGACTGAACAATCTGGAATACAGGTTAGTGGCCGTCATAACATACTGCCTCACAGTTTCTATGAGTCACAGTGTATTGCCAGAATAATTGCAAAAATGCTTCCATTGTACATCACTGAATGGATAAGTACTTCAAAAAATTAATCTCTGCATACATAGGGGCATATTATGAAGGAAGTGGCGGAGAGAGGCGTTAGCCTTCTTGGCTTAACGCCTCTCCCCGCCACTTCGGAAACGCGAGGCTGCACCATATTGACAAAGATATGGGGCAGCCTTGCGTTTCCCCCTGCCATAGCTCTAAGTTTCACAACTTAGCGCCAAAACTGGCACCCTTGCACTAGAGTGCAAGGGTGTCTGCGAGCAGGGAGGTTTGTTTATGTACAGGAAGGTGTCCCTTCCTACACATAAACAAACCTAAAATGCCAGTTTGTAACTTACGTGTGTGCTCCTTCATGCAGCACACATGTAAGTTACAAAACGGCATTTTGAAAAAAGGTTTGTTTATGTACAGGAAGAGACACCTTCCTGTACATAAACAAACCATGGCATTTTGCTTTTTCCCTCTGTGCTGCACAAGGCACAACAGATGGAAAAAGCAAAAACTAGGAGAAATAAAGCATTTCTCTCTCGTTTAGCCAAATTAAGACCAGGGTTCTCCTGGTCTTAATTTTGGCGCTGCCTCCTATTAATGCTGCCCTTGTTAATAGGGGGCAGCGTCAAAATCAATGGGTGTTGTGGTGGAACGCCCACAACACCCACTGCACGCCCCTTTCACACTAAACACAGCGTGAAAGGGGGCCTTATTAACAAGGCAGGCCCCTACCGCCACCACAACGTCACTCAAAGTGACGTTGTAGTGGCAATAGGGGCTTGTTAATATGCCCCATAGTGCCTCAGTGAATGCTTCAGTGCAAAAGTACTCGCTCGCTCATTGCATAACTGCATAAGTAATCCATGATTGATTTAATTTGTGTGGTAGCAGTGCCTACTTAATTCTATGGCTGCATGGCTACTGCCTAAGTAAGTATATCAGTAAAAAGATAATACCTACCTGTTTAAAATACTGCATATAAACTGCCTGAGTAAAAAGATGACTTCCAGAGTAATTTCTGGGTCATTGTGGGAGTGCATGGGTAGTACCTGAGGGAATCAATGAGTGCTTTCGTAGTGCCTCACTCATTAATTAAGTGCAAGAATACAAACGGGGGTATTGCATAATTCTGTTAGTAATCTCTGATTGATTGATCTCTGTATAGCACAGCCTCCATGATTGCATAAAACATTACCCCGTTCATACATTTAACTACCTTGAAACTACTTTTATTCATGAATTAGATTCCTTGGTTTTGCATTTTGCTGTCAGAATAAAGATAAGTAAGTTTTTGTAACAGAGAACCACACTTTGTTCCGTTCAATATTCTTTAGTTTCTTTAGTTTGTACACAAGTTAAATTAAACGGAAATTCTAACTTTCCGCCCCTAATTTAAACTGTTTTTTTAAACAAACTCCTGTAGCTGCTGTTAATCCCACGCTCAGTGTGCTTTTCAAAAGCAATTATCTTATTCCAAATAACCACAAGTGCTGTGACCTACAAGCAGGCGTCCCGTACAGAGCAACTCTTTCACAACGTGTAACATGTTCCACCAATGTCTTTTGTCCTCCCCCACATGCGCTTGAAGATAGTTTGGTCTGGCCTTCCATTCCTACTTTGAAAACATACATTAATAGTGAACACTAACAGAAAACACTACTGTTTCAACAACAAATGGCTCTCACATAACCTCGTGAGATCTTGAAATACCAGGTGGCTAAACCAGCAAGTGACATTGACTCACTCTTCTATGGAAATCTCCCACTACATTTTGCACAATTTATACACCAAGGGGCAGATTTACAAGCCCCTTGCGCCACTTTTGCGTCACTTTTCCCATGTTAAAAGTGACGCAAAAGTGGCGCAAGGGGCTTGTAAATCTGCCCCCAAATATTTAATCACTCTGAAACTCAAGGCCTACCACATTTTTCTAAACTATCCGACTCCCGCCTTGTTATCTCTTTTCAGACTATTTTTATACTAATTCCGGATTTCATTCATTCTAATTTTGCAAGCGCATTTGCCGGGTCCCTTGGTACTCCTTCCTTGTTTCTGCAGTAGTCGTTGTTTAGCTCCTACTACAAAATGGCTGCCCGTCCTCTGCTTCAACTCCATCCACGACAAATGCAGCTATACCGTGAACGAATGCTACAACTTTTTGAATGCTTGCCATTGGCGATATTTGGCATCAGATAAAGGCTGAATTTCCGCTACGTGTATTTCACCTGCGTGCAACCTGTCTTCTACTGTCTCTGGTGCCCCTTTGAATGCGACCTGCATGTCTGCCTCTCTATTATTCACGCGATCCCCTGGATTATGAACTGTTGCTGCGACCAGTGCTGGCTCATGACCAGGACTGTTCCGGAGACATACGCTTGATGGATGCGTTTAATAATGCAATAAGGGGAAGATGGAGTCCATGCGCTAATACGGAGAGCCTCTTGCAGCAGACTATCATCGAATATCATGCAAGTTGCCCTGACATGGTTCTGCTTGCAGAAGATTACGATGACCATGTCTGTTCTTTCGACTTGCTGAATTGGATAGCGACCCTCTTTGCTTGGAGAGGTGCAGATGACCTTTTGGAACTCATTACATATCACGGTGCTTCTGAGTTCTTGAGCTTCGATGAATCTCCATAAGTGCGCATGGTAACCCGATTTGATGAGCTCTTATTTCTACACTTCAAGAACACTGTTTTTTTTTCTTTCTCATTTCGCTTTTCCTTCCTTTTTGGAATTTCAGACATTGACTTTCTTTACGAATTCCCTTTGCAGACTTGGTTATGCTCACTTGATGTTTCTGCTCTGTTTGCCTGGCTGTTACAGAGCTACTCGACGAAATGGGCGACTTGGCCGTTGGGGACTTTACTATCTATATTAAAAGCTATGTAGTCTGCAGACAAACCTCTGAGATATTCTATCTTACGATAACACTTCTTTTTAGCTGAGACAGAAACGTAACTCAAGATGGTCCTTTCTCTATTCTCTTTTTCTGATGACATCTCCCTTTATCAGATATCGATTCACTACTAACTGATTATAATTATATCATACAGTTTCTTTTTTGTTGTGGCACATATATTGCACATTACGCCATGTACTTTAAAATACATTTTTTAAAATGTTTCATGTCTGTGTCATATGTTACAAATACAATACTGACAGTTAATTCCTTTCCCACCATGTATTTAACGTCATTTGCCTGTTCCATGTTCACTACCCACCAACTACTAACAATCTTGGGCCTAACCAAATGCAAACCAGAAACCCTTTCCAGGTTACAGTTGACAGTCTCACCATATCATTAAAAGGATGCATGCATCTCCTGTGTCTTTTCGTAGTGGTATCATACTTAAAAGAAACATATAACTACATCTATACCTATGTTTTATAGCTATCGCATCTTCCGGTATATAACTAGTGTGATAAAAAAAATATTCATGTTCAAGCATAGCCATACCTCAGCAAAATTAAATGTTAACACCAATCGTCGAGCAATGTAAATTGGGGCGATATGTAAGTTGCAACTGTGTGCGGCTTTTTTATATAGCACAGAAATCGATTATGACTTTCTCTCTGCCCGTCAGATGTCCCCAGCAGCCCAGTGAGGGTCAACGCAGATGGGCCTCTGTTACCTTCCTTTTACCAACGACGGGAGAAAAACCGTTAGAGAGCGGGAAGAAGGAGGGGGGGGGAGCTCAAGGGACGTGTCATTCCCACTCTCTCGATCTGCCGCCCCTGTGATGTACACAGGTTCAGCACGAGCAGGACGCTTCACAATACCTTAACTTATATTCACGTGTGCTTCACAAATGTGCACAAACCAATGCACGAAGTGTGCAAACAACATTTCATTTTTTCCCTCTCACTGAAGTTAATAAAGCATGTCCGTGTTATAGGCCCCCCCAAGTATTTTCCCACAAGCTTCAATCTGCAGAAGGCCATTTCTTGTACATTACCCCGTCTGATTTTGGACCCCAATTCATCCCTGTACTTTAGACACAAGACCATGTAACCCTTGCAACATCACACACTGCACTCGTGTACCACTGAAACTGATTGCAACTTTCTCTGCGCTGTACAGATGCCACCAACAAGCCAGTGAAGGTCTAAGTGCTATTTTTCAGGGTACAAAGGCCTCTCTTACCTTCGTTTTACAAACGACGGGAGACAAACCGTTAGAGAGCGGGAGGAAGGAGGGGGGGTCAAGGGACGTATTATTCCCAAACTATTGATCTGCCGGCACTCTAATATATGCAGATTCAGCACAGGGAAAGACCCTGACAATTCCCTCCATTTATATTCACATGTACTTCACCAGTGTGAACAAATTCGTACACAAAATATGCTTGGAACATTTCCATTTCTTTTTTTTCCCCACACATTCAGAAAACATATCTCTTGTAAAGAAACACCCCCCCAACTGTATTTTTGTCGTGGCCTTGAATCCTCAGGATCGTACGTTGCTCAATATGGTCCACCTCTCGATACCCCCACGGTCTGATTGTATATACACAGACTCAATGGAGTGATCAAGTGGGGGAAGGGAAGGATGGGGACAGCGGGGAAGGAGAATACGTCTTCTTGACGCCTAGACAATAGTGCGCGTTGTAGAGCTCCATTGATCAATGGTTTTGCTGCGAAGGCTGAAACAGGGGTGTGGAAGAGCCGTCCTCCTGCTCTCTCTATACCCCTGCTGTAGAAACACAAGGAAACAACACAATTGACCACAGCGCATATAAATGAGCAAAAGATTAAATCCATGCGCAAATCACAATACTTCTTGGACTGTTGCTGGAATACACACGTCAATCATAACCACGTAGTTCCAACTCCGTTACTTTCAAAATAGTCCCCCTTTCTGAAGGCAGCAGAACACCAGGGTAGGACCCTCAGGCTAGTGAATGCTCATGTATAAAGTTATAAAGAACACCCATTGAAATAAACAACAACAAGAATAGGAATAGCAATACTTCTTGCTATTGCAAACCAAAGTCTAGATCAGTCAGGGAAAAGTCTGCCGGTTGTTCTCTCCGCACAAGCTGAGACCAGCTCTCCAACATGAGGAATACCACACAGGAATCTTGAGAATAAGGAAAGTCACTGTTTATCAACAGCGGGATGCGTAGGCAGGGAAGGGGTGAAACAGAATGGCAAGTAGAACACCCCTTCGGTGATTCCGGAATGGAGGCTGCATGTGGCTTGCTCCGCAAAGAACCGGAAAGGAAGGTTCAACCAACGGAGCAAATCACTAAACAGCGCTATAACCGGATGTGCCACAATAGGTTGAGCAATACAAACGGGCGACCCAAAGGACAAGGAAAACGTTGGTGCACGAAGCACCCTTACCGGTCCTCCTCTCGTCGCGGGAATGCTCAGCTGCAAAAGTAAGCGGCACCAAGCCGGTGCCCTGGAAGCTCTTTTCTCCACAACGCCTCCTTGCGCGTGATGACGTCACTAACGTCAGGAATGCGCGGACTCATGGGAAATGTAGTTTTTACTGTGGCAGAGTACGCGCTCCATTACGTCTCTTCAGTGTTCTACTAGTGCCCTTACGGTGCGATGTGACAGTACATCCCTCTCCCGAAGAACACTGACAGAGACAAGGCTTCCCAGGGAAGCGTTTGTGGAACAGGTTGAAATAACGAGGTGCGTGAACCCCCATAGCTGGCTCCCAGGAGTTCTCTTCGTTTCCATATCCCTTCCAAGCTATCAGGTACCACAACCTAGAGCAGTATATTTTGGAATCTAGGATACCCCTCACTTCATGCTCCAACTCATCGTTCACTACCACAGGAGGTGTACCTTTCTTAGCTGTAGAGTGAGAGGGTTTTAGCAGCGAGACGTGGAACGCAGGATGAATTCTCAAAGAGGAGGGCAAGGCTAACTTTACCACTACGGGGTTTATGAGTTTAACAATCTTATATGGGCCGATGTATCGGGGATTGAATATGCTATGTCTTTTAAACCTGATGTTCTTTGTGGATAGAAAAACACAGAAAAGAGGAAGAGGATAAGTCCCTGGTCACCCTCCTACAGCCTATGAATCCACACAACACAGACCAGGGACTGACAGAATCATAAATCGTGATGGGTAATAGGTAAGGTGGTGGGTGATTGATCGGTATAAGGCGGGGCACAAACAGTGTGTGTAAAACTGCCCTCACACACAGCAAGCTGTGTCATGCTTCATCATAGGGCCTGCTAAACACACCCCGCGCTAGCCAACGCTGGAGGTGGAGCAATAGGGAGGGGAAAACAAACAACCAACATAGAAAGTGAACAAATCGTGTGGGATCTGGAAGGTGAAAAAATGTGGCAGAGAATAATTTAAAAGCTGGTAACAGTGTGTCCCTACTCTGTCTTTAATGGTGGGTACACTGTCCAGACACAAACCGTGGTCCTCGTCGGACCAGTGGGTGGTGGTAATGGCTACTAGAAACCGGAGCCCTACCCCCCCACTCTGCTAAAATGTCGACATGTTTCAGCCGAATGAAACTACTACCCCGGCTTTCTTCAGGACTTTCACCTGAACAATCCCAACAAGGATAAAGTCCCTACCTCCTTATAATCCAGGGGTAAGGAAAAAACAGGCACCTTGTTTTAGTGCACACTCTGGTACAGGGAGTGGTGGAGCCCCTTGCTCTCAATGAGGAACCTGTAGAGGATAAAATCAAGAAGAAGCACAAAAAGAAGTGAGGTGCAGGGTGCAAAGGTGCTGTGCCCTATCTCATAACCCAACCAATCAATGTAAAGGGTGACCCCCCCACACGAAACACATACATACATAATCCATAAATAGTATAAAGTACCCAAAATCACGTTGAATATACCATGATCCTTAATGCGTCTAGCCAACTTGGCTAAACACGTGTTGCACTACCCCTATAGAGTACTCGATGGTTGTGCCCTGGTGAATTGATCATAAAAACATAACACTATGGAATATCATAATGTGAAAATATAGTCAAGCGTCTATGTGCAATGCAACATACTCCCCATGACTATATCCAAATCAAAAACAGAGATTTCCT
>CAWUFW010025920.1:0-38831 GCA_963921515.1 Calotriton arnoldi | reverse complement strand
CGTAATGGACACCTTCATTTCTTTTTTGTAAATAATTTCTAATTTTAAATAAATTTATTTAATATGTAAATTTTATCCTAGTATTTTTAAAACACTACCCACCCTTATCCCCTAATAACCCAACATCCCGCTCCTAAAACAAAACATATATTTTATATTTTTAATATAAATTTCGTTTTTTAAATAATTTCTAATTTAAAAAAATTTAAATTAATATCTACATTTACACTAATATTTTTAAAATACTCCCCACCCTTATCCCCTAATAACCAAACATCCCGCTCCTAAAACATGTTACAAATTTTTTTTTTATACAATTTCAAACTAATATTCAAACAATTAAAATAATACAAAATTAATAACAATACAAAATATTTAAATATTAACTAAAACATGATATTTTACACTTTCTATATTTTTTTGTCGATATTTTTTACAACACTAACAATTCGATATTATCTACTGACGATATTACTTATTCGATATTTTCTACTTTGATATTTTTTAAATTTAAAAAAACGATATTTTTGACTACGATATTCATGTATTTGATATTATGAGACATTCGATATTAGAACTTCGATATTACTGCAATTCGATATTTGCAATTCGATATTATGTCTATTCACCAGTCTAAACAACTGATAATTACTCTTGATAACATTCCAGCCCATCGTTTTTTACCCACTTTTAGACAGAGGCCTGCCTTATGCAAATCAGTAATGACCCTGTCCTTCATGGGAACAGTGCATCCTGTGCAGCCAGGGAACATAAGCAAACACACATTGGTTTTGACCTTGTTAGGCTTTGGCAGCAAGAAATAGCTTGGATTCTATGCACAGCGAGCAAGGGAGCCATGTCTGGGCATATCCTTGACCACTTAGGGCAGTAAATAAAACACACATTCCTACAGAGGGTCTGAGGAGTGACTGGGGTAATGCAATATTTTATAGAATATGATTCTTAGCCAAGTGCAAAATGGTTTGCTTGAAATTGCTCAAGATAAACATGGACCTGGCAAGATCCTTACACAAACCAAGTCACGTAATCAGTTTGCAAGGAAGCAGTTGTGACATAAATCCACACTCACCTAACTTGTTTCCTTTACTAATCCATATTTAAGTAGAATATGCAGGGAACCCAACTGCAAGGTTCCCCTATTTGAAACCAGAATGGAGTTTATAGACATACATTTGAAATTAGAGTGCACTGCATACACTACATATCATAACAAAATTTAAACATGAAGAAAGTGAGCCTTAATTTCAGCATCTTAAGTAAAAGATGCTTCTTTTTAGTCCAAAATGTAATATGTAGTATGAATGAATGTGTTTGAAATTAGATTTGGGTGTTTGCTTATAGTATGTATTTTAATAGTATTTAATTTGTACACTCACACAGTCAGACAGGCACTTACATATCCAGTTGCACTCCCACAAAAACACTATGTACCCACCACTCATATAGCCAGACAGTGACTGGAACACTCAGTCATACACCCAGAAAACCATTCACACACCCATTTACTCACCCATACGTCCAAGTTTGAGTACTAGTTTGTCCTTAGAGCCTGGGATGACATGCGCAGAATGCAATCTGCACCACAAGACAATTTCTACTTCAGCACTCCTGAAAAGGGAGAGCTAGTTGTAGTTGTAGTGGGTTTCAGAAGGAGGGAGAGGAGTGGAGAAAAGAGTGGGTAAGGTCTCCAGAGGAGAGAGGGGATCCCCAGAGAGAGATTTCTCTATTGGATACAGTGCATGAAGTACTGTCTCCTCCCAAATCCAGTCCCCTGACGACCTCAAGGACAGAGAGGCTGAGTGAGACCTAAGGCCGCAGCTGGCCCAGCTGGGTACAGAGGCGAGAAAAGGTGAGGCTAAGAGAACCTTGGAGGAGGAAAGGGTCTTGCTGGCTGGAGTGTCTAGGAGGTGCACTTGAAGGCTAAATAGCTGTTATAGTCTAGCAAAAATAGTGTGATCACCACTGTGTCCCGTGCAGAAGAAAATGTTTATATATGTAGAGACTTGGTGCCTGACTTTAAGGAGGGGTTTGATATAGCCAGGTTATTTCTGGCATAAGAAGTAGCTCTAGAGGTACAGAGTATCTCTAAGGAGGATTGTTGAGGTGCCTTTGTAGTCATATTCGTGGTGATGAGAGGGACAGCATACTGGCTCTAGAGAAGGGAAAGAGGTTGTGGTATCCCACTATAAAGGAGGTCCTTGTCAGTAAGTATAAATTAACCCCCGAGGAATGCAGGTTGAAATTCAGTGTTAGTCAGAAACTTTGGGGACCATTACGATGGCGGGCGGACAAAGTCCGCCCGCCATCGCAACGGAGAAAGGGACCACATGTGCGGCGGTCCCGCCATTCGAATTAGGATGCGCCCGCCACACTGGCGGGCGCATCCCCCATACTCAGCATTGTGGCGGGCGGTGCTCACAGCACCCCCCGCCACAATGCTGGAAATGCATGTTGTGCATTTGCATGCACAGGGTGACAGGCACCGCGCGGTGCCTGCCACCTTGTGCATTCAAATGCAGGGGGTACCATAGGTACCCCCATGTGCACCCCCACCCCTCCAACATCCTGGGGCCCGCAACGGGCCCCCAAAATGCGAGACACGCATGCCTTTTCATGGCGGTAATGCCGCCATGAAAAGGCACCTCTCCGCCTACATCGTAATATGGATGGCGGTGTCTTGCAGACACCGCCACCATATAATGCCCCTTTTCTGCCGGTCGACAAGTCGACCGGCGGAGAAGCGGCAGACGGTTTTACCGTCCGCCGGGGTCCCCCCGCCATAGTAATATGGCGGGGGTAAATGTGTGGCGGGAGGAGGGAAATAGCGGGCGGATCGCCACCGCCATATGGGCGGTGGCGATCCACCCGCTATTGTAATGACCCCCTATGTCACCACTGCTGGGAGGATTTTATCAGGGTAGTTTTTGATATGTTTGGAAAAAATACTGTTGTTTTTAAAGAAGGTGTTTCTAACAGGTTTATACTTTTTCTTTTTTTCAAAGAGAACTGAGAAGAAGCAACGTGAGGAACCTTTTCTCCAGACACTCATTGAAGTTCTGTTGGCTTGTTTCATCTGATACAGTTCAATGGCATCCCCTATAATCTCTTTTGAATGTAGTGGATGGATATTGTAATGCTCATATATTTCTTCAGATCTACTTCTAGCCACTTTTTCAAACTGTCCATTTGAAGGCAACATTTCTTCCTCCATGCAACCTTCATGTTAGAGAACATCTATATCTGTATAGTACACATTATTGTGTTTAAGATATCATTTATTAACATCTACTAGTTCCTGCCAGATTTTGTTGTTTTTCGTGGGCACATCATTTATTAGAATAACAGTGGCTCCTCCAAATGTCTTTCTACACCCACAGTTTCAATATTGGGTTTCACATCAAAAGGTAAATACACAACTCTACCTTTAAGGCCTTTCTGAAGCTCAGTGGATGATACTTTTAATGTTAGAAAGTATTGTAAGTGATCCCATGGATATTCCGAACAAATCAGGGTTAGAAACCAAGTTAGTGTTCCTAAATTTGCTCAACATGATGACGATACCAGTACTCATTTGTCAAAATATTTGCAGAGGTAAAGTAAATAGACAGCAGCACGGCAAGAACATGGGTGGGGTCCTATTCTATCAATTACTTTCTGGCAAATATTAGAAATACTACTGCACTCCCATTTATACACAGGAACATGTCAACATCTCCCTTATATCTCTTCACTTAGTTCTTCCTCTATATTTCTACGAATCATCTCTTCATTTTCAATGGTACTACTTTTTCTTGTAAAAGTTCAGGTTTTACTGTGTTTCTGTATTTGTAAATAGTAAAATAAGTTATGTTATGTTTGTTTATTAATTGTGTGGTTTAAATTGTATTCTAAGATGTTAAGAAATATACTTGTAAAGTTATAAATATATTTATTATTAAGTTAAGGGTCACAAGCACACCCATACAGTTACTCATACATGTACTCATACACCTATACAGTCATTCACACAATTACAGTAGAAGGGAAAATGAATCCACATAACACATTTTTACATCGGTAAACATGTGGCATTTCGCACAGTGAGTAATCAGCTCACTCAAATCTTCACAGGCTTCTAGTATTGTCATGACTGCAGCTGATGAACGTCCTCCCAAGGGTGCTCTAAAGGTGGAATATATTGCTGCACCAAGTTTCTCATGCATTATTCAGTTGTACACCCTTTCATGAATTGCTTTTAAGTGCTTTCAATTGGAACCTTTTCCATGTGAATACTTCTTGGCAGTGCTGCTGGGTAACTGTATGCTGCAAATATTAGACTGCATATATTTAGCTGTAATCATTACCCTCGAAGGTATTCTAAAATATTTCCAAATATCACTTTCTTTTGTGCTGGCAGAAAGATATACATGCATGTGTTTAAAGTGGTTGTTCACAAAACTGTATTTGTAAATAGTTAAATAAGTTGTGTAATGTTTATTTGTTGATTTGTAGTGAGTGAGCGAGTGCAATGCACAGTGTTCCTTAATTGTAATGAAATAGTGTGTAGTTTTTTTTCTACATTCTTTATGATTTTTCCTCCACTGTTCAGTGATGTCTTCTTCAAAAGTACATTGTTTATGGTGTATGAGTAAAGAAGCTGAGAACAGTAAAACATGGAAAATGAAATGCTTATTTGTATGAATACATACCTTTATAGTATGAGAAATGTCTAATTATTACTTAGAAATATGTATTTATGCATTGTGGAAACTGTAAGTTACTTTTGGTGATTGTAATAATTGTAAAACCAAATAAATATTTCTGTTGTTTTATTTTATGCTGATCAATGGCACCATCTCTTGAGGTAATGTACATTACTAATTAGTTTTTGCAGTGTTGTTGCATAACTTTAGATTTTGAGGATGCACACCCAAGGGCAGATTGCTACAGTTATTAACACACCTATGCAAACATCAGCACAGCAACTCACACACCCAGTTACCCACAGATAGAGGTACTCACACACATATGCTCACACTGATACAGCCACCAACACACCTTAACACACATTTATACAGACACAGGAACACCCAACTACACTAATACATTCATCCAAATACTAACGCATGAAATAACACACCCATGTACACAGGGACACACCCAGGGACTTACTAATGCAGACATTCATACTAAGGCATATAGAAATGCAGACACTGACACAGCCAGCCAAAGATTAATGCATCCAATAACACACCCAGGTACACACTAACGTACACACTGAGAGAGTCAGAGATTTAGCAATGCAGAGACTGACACACCAAGGCATACAGCAATGGAGACACTCACACACCCAGCCAAACACTAATGCATCCAATAATGCACCCAGGCACACACTGATGCACACAGTGAGACACCCAGAGACTTAGTAATGCAGACACTGGCACACCCAGGCATACAGCAGTGCAGACGCAGGGACACCCAGACAAACACTAATGCATGCAATAACACACCCATGCACAAACTGATGCACACACTGACACACCCAGGGACTTAGAAATGCAGACACTGACACACCCAGCCAAACACTAATACATCAAACAAGACACCCAGGCACACACTGACACACCCGAGGACTTACCAATGCAGACACTGACCCACACAAGCATACAGCAATGCAGACACTGACACATCAAACCAAACAACAATGCAGACAATGAGACACCCAGGAAACATAAATGTACCCAATAACACACCCATGCACAAACTGATGCACACACAGGCACACCCAGGGACTTACCAATGCAGACACTGAACACCCAGGCATGTGCAATGCAGACACTGACACACCCAGCCAAACACGAATGCATCAAACAAAACACCCAGGCATACACTGACACACCCATGGACTTACCAATGCATACACTGACACACAAAAGCATACAGCAATGCAGACACTGACACACCCAGCCAAACAGCAATGCAGACACTGAGACACCCAGCAAAACACAAATGTATCCAATAACACACCCAGGCACAAACTGATGCACACACTGACACACCCTGGGATTTACCAATGCAGACACTGAATCACCCAGGCATGCAGCAATGCAAATACTGACGCACCCAGCCAACCACTAATGCATCAAACAAGACACCCAGGCATACATTGACACACCCGGGGACTTGCCAATTCAGACACTGACACACACACAGGCATACAACAATGCAGACACTGACACACACATCCAAACAGTAATGCATCCAATAACACACTCAGGAACACACTGATACAAACACTAGCACACCCAGGTTCACACTGATACATATTCTTACACACCTAGGCACATACTGATACATACACTAACACACCCAGGCACTCACTAATGCATACACTGACACACCCAGGCATACACTTATGCACACTCTGAGACACCCACTCTCACACCGATACAGTCACTGACGCATTAAAAACACAGAGGGGTCGATTCCGATTCGGGCCGGAAAAAGCACCGACCGACTCGGATCCGGAAAAAATACCGACCGACACGTACCAGTGGCGCCCGACACGCCAAGTACGATGCAAGCCGCGATAAATCCGACCGACACGTCAGGAAACCAAGCCGACCGACCGAGCCGCTCGGAAAATTGCAATCCGGCCGGAAAAACACGCGAATCCAACCGACCGACACGCACCCGGAACAAATCCGACCGAATCGTACCCGCCAACTCCAACCCGCAAAGTACGATGCAAGGCGCGAAAACACGACCGAGTCGGACGGAGGACAAGCCGTACGACCGACACGCATACAAAACCGAGCCGAAGCAACACAATACACCGCGACCGACGCGTACGCAGCATACAAAACTGCACAAACACAGCGTGAACGAAACGGAAAACACCGTACGAGACCAATGCAGGGTCCGACTCGGTCACAAGAACGTTTCCAACATACACAAACAGCACAAAGGAAAAATCAACCAAAAAAAGGCCAAACAAGCAATTACCAAGCCAATAAATACTGGGGGGTGGGGACAGAGAACAAAGACACACCCACAACTCCACCTATATAAAGGACACAAATCACTACCATGAGCCTTTGCAAATGCCATTCCACTACCAGCACCCAAGAGAAAGCAACCACACACCCACAGCTCATCCCTCACACAAGCCACACACCAGCAGCACACCAACAAATACCTACCTCACATACACCCAGCACAACACACACCCACACACCCTCACCTGCACACCAACACACACATCACCCACCATCACCAACCATCACCATGCCCCCAAGAAGAATCCCAAGTTCCTAGATAGTGAATTGGAAGTCCTGGTAGACGAGATCCTCAGGGTGGAGCCACAGCTGTTTGGCACTCTGGTCCAACAGACCCCCATGTCGCAGAAAACCAAGATGTGGGAGAGGATCATCAACAGGGTGAACGCCCAATCACCATGTCGGCGCACAAAGACGGACATCCAGAACAGGTGGTATGACGTGCGCAGGAGGGTACGGGACCTGCTGAAGATAGACTACATCAACAGCCAACACACCGGCAGTGGCCCTCCTGCCAAGCCAATATACCTCAGGCCCTGGGAGGAGAAGGTGCGGGCCATCCTTCCGCCAGTGAGCGTATATGGACTAGAGAACATCCCAGAGCCTGGTGAGTACACAACAAATGTACACAATAAACTGCCACAAAACACACACATCACTGTCAAGGGGAGAGTCAAACCATGCACACATAGCAATTACACAGCAACTAGAACAGAATCATCCCAAAATGTGTATGTCAGTCAGATAAACACAACACATGCCATCAAAAAGTCACATCCAACTGTGCCAACACATGTACAAACACAACCACAACTACAGCTAGGCAGTGGCACAAATAGAACTAACACACACATCCACACATGTAGCCACCACAACAACACCAACACACAGTGAAGACCACTCAAAGGAAGGAATTCTGTGTATGCTGGCCAAGTCAGTGTAGCCAATAGCATCATGGGAGTCGCAGTCACACATATTGCCCCCCCACAACTGTCCCATCAACACCACCCTGAACCATGCTCACATCACAGGGAGTGGAGAAGGACTCACAAGATGGCTGACACTGGCTACTGCTGTGGGGAGCACAAGGCCCTGCTGGCAACTGTGCACCAACAAACAGCAGGACACCACTGACTGACATCCTGAGAGACAACTTACACTCCCTGCAATGCAAGCACGTTCCATGGTGGGATAACTGACTGGGTGGGTGGGTGGGTGGGAAGGAGGTCTGGCTGACAACCAAACACAATCAATGCAGACCATGTTCACACCCCAGAGAATACATAGAAATGCCCAAATAATGCAGGACAATGTGCCACACCAATATCAACCCCTGACTGTGACGACTTAGGACAATACAATGTACAGGCCCGCACCCCGAGGCACAGTCACAACTGTCAGGTGTGTCAACCACTGATGCCTGCAGAAACATGACATACATTGTTTGTGTCTCCCAAAAACAGGTGATGATAGGGACACAGCAGCAGACGCTGAGGAGTCCCAGTCCCAGGCTCAAGAGGATGCCGAGCTCACTGGCGTCGTACAGCCTCTGTCCTCCTCGGACGATGAAGAACAACCTGGCACATCCGGTGCAAGTCAACATGCTGCACCAGCAGGACCACCAGCTGCAGCACCAGCAGGTCCACCAGCTGCACCCCCTGCACCCACCCCTCCAACGACTGTCACCACGAATACCATCCCTGCCGACATGGACAGAATAAGGAACAACACCAGCGCAGTGACCCTGGACCAACCTGGGGCCATGGACACCACCACCACCACCAACCCCCAAGGTGGACCAGGGTTATCTGTGCGTGCAACTGCACACACTGCACATGTCAGCAGGGGTGGTGGGAGGGGTGGGAGACAGAGGTCGCTGCTTGCAGACGTTGCTGGTGTGCATGAAGACCCACAACTGGTACGCATAGCTGATGCGTACCAGTCCAGCACCGGAGAGCTCAGCCAGGTAGTGGGGCTCCTCAGAGACATCAAACAGCAGCAGGCTGCCCATCATGCCCGCTTGGACTCCCACATGTCCCAAGTGGAGTCACACATGTCACGTGTGGACTCCCACATGTCACGTGTGGACTCCCACATGACCCGCGTGGAGTCCAAGTGGGATGTACTACATGAGATGACGGCGGTGCACAGGGACATTTTACAATGCCTCCGCCAGATGAACAGCAACCAGTCCACACCTCCCTGTGTGCCAACAACATCTGGTACCGAACAAACTGCAACTGCCACAGGGAGGGAGGAGGACTCTGGCGGAGAGTCCCCTGCACCGCAGCAGCCTGCACTTGAGGGCCCCCCCCAAGAAGAGGGGTCGTCCGAGGAGGGGAAAGTGAGAGGCTGATGGCCAAGCGCAACTCCCAGGAAGCCTGAACCTGTTCTGGATTTTCGCCTTTGTGCACAGACTGTTCACCCTGTTGATGGCAACACTACTCCCACACATAGCATGGGGAGTACAAGTTGGAACAATGTGTCAGACAACTGTGGCCCCGATACTGGGGATCCTGTCTACCTGGACTTTCTATTCATCTAGGAACTTGGGATTGCAAGATTCATGTACAGCACAATCCATCCTATGCACTATTATCACAATAAACACACTAATACACCATACTTGCCTCTGTCGTGATTCCAACGTGGGTGCTGTTATGGGGATGATGAACTGCAAAATTACACAGTGTATGCGAACTGCAACAGCAAGGACAACACAGGCATGTGAGTACAGGCAACGTGACACATATGAGGGAGACACACCACCAGGGCTACACAACACATACACACCTAGGCCATCTGACTCATTGCCTACACTGATGTTGCCAGGGAAGACGGTGCAATGCACAGACACCACACCCATTCCCAGTTGTAGTCAAGTAGCCCACAGGTGCAGTAAGCAAATGGCAGTCAAATGTGTGACCACAGACAACGCACATCACTAAGTGAAGCACAGGTTTATTACACAGTAGCAACATGCCGTAACCACTACAGATGCAAGGTAACCCCACCTGGTAGCGGGCACACAGTCAACAACTGTAGACAGAAGGAAGTCCATGGGTGTGGCGCACATCACCTGTAGGGACACAACAGCTGCCAGCCTGGATGTGCAATCACGTCGTCGGTGGACACAGTTGACCAAACGAATCTGAAAGTACCCTGTGAAGGACAGAAATGACACACAGTCAAAAGCAATGCAGTACAGGACAGAACAGCAAAACTCATGCACAATACATGTTACAAGATACCCACCCAGAACCAAGTTAGCATGTCAACACTGTTGGGGAGTACAGCCCACCTGTCACCACACATCGCAACACACATCCTGTCAAGTAGCCCATGGACACACTCCAACAGCACCAGAGCACCACCCACACATCATGCCAACTCACATCATTCACATGACACCTCAGGATACTCACATTCAGCTAAAGAAGTTGGTGATGAGCTGTGTGCGGACATCACCATCACCATCATCATCATCATCGTCACTGGCATCGTGGTCCAGGCCAGGATCCTCCACAGGTGGCGGATGTTGGTCATCGTCATCCTGGATGAGAGGCAACTCCTTCCGCACTGCCAGGTTGTGGAGCATGCAGCAGACGATGATAATCTTGCACACTTTCGCAGGGGCATATGGGAGGGACCCTCCGGTCTTGTCCAGGCAGCGGAAGCGGCTCTTCAGGAGACCAAAGGTCCGCTCAATCACTCTCCTGGTCCGACCATGTGCCTCATTGTAGCGCATCTGGGCAGGTGTCACAGGGTTCCTGAGGGGTGTCAGCAACCACGGCATGTTGGGGTATCCCGAGTCACCTACGGACAGACAAGTGCACATCAGCTGACTTGGAAAAGTGGGCGGAATACTACAGATCAGATCACACACAATGGCACAAAGTCAGTACACACCGACAAGCCAGGCACGCTGGTTCTGCATCTGTGCCATCAACCTGGGGATGCGACTACTCCTCATCACAAAGGCATCGTGTGCTGAACCAGGGAAACGGGCACACACGTGTGTGATGGTCATGTCTGCAAGACACACCACCAGTGCATTGACCGAGTGGTAGTGCTTGCGGTTCCTGTAGGCCTGCTCCTGGGCCTGTGGTGGTACCAAAGCCACATGTGTCCCATCAATGGAGCCAATTACATGCGGCATCCTCCCCAGGGCATAAAAGTCACTCTTCACGTCAGTGAGTCGTCGCAGTCTAGGGAAATAGATGTACCGGTTCAGGAAGAGCAACATTGCCGCCAAAACATCGCGGAGCACATGGCTGAACATGGTCTGTGACATCCCACCAGCAGACGCCACAGTATGTTGGAAGGTACCGGTGGCAAAGAAGTGTAGGGCTGCCATCACCTTCACCTTGGGGGTCAGCGCTGTAGGATACGGCCGGCCAGGCTGCAAATGTGGGGACAACTGCACTGCAAAATCCTCAATCAGCTGCCTGGTGAAGCAGTACCGTCGGATGCTGTCCCGTTCCACCATCGTTGCCAGGTCTGGGAATGGCCGATGGACAGCAGGAGCCCTGCAGTGCAGAGGAGAAGTAAGCAAGATCGTCAGTCACCCCACATATGCGGCATTGAACACACTCAAGATCCCAACATACATCATCATGAGGCACAACTACATGAAGTGTGCAGTACCGGAACGACATTTATGGTACATACATGGCCAACATCTGTCAACACGGTCCCACAGGTGGCATCAATTTGTCCCAGGTTGGCCCATTGGATATCATGATGCTGTGTCACAGTCACCCCCCAGTGACATGTGAGGACAGATGTGCCCCAGGCACCACAGCTCAACGACAGGCACATTCCCAGGGACCCTGTAATGCCACATGGACACTGGCATCACCTGGAGTATCATGTGTACACCACAACAAAACAAACATGACCCCCACAGGTAGTGGCCACACTTGCCATGGCAGGAGAGCCATGGACGTCTGTGACACACACGCACAACATCAGAGTCCATGCACACACAACGTGGATGTGGAGACTGTCTCCCATTGTGCACATGAAATCAGAGACATTGTAAACACTACATGCACAAAGACTGTGGAGGGCCATCACTATTGTGCCACTGGGACACCCTGGCTCAAACATACCGTCCCACATGGGACTCACGGGGTATGTGACATGACATACACAAACACCACTGTGAAATGTGACCATGGCACATGCACAGATATGAACAGTTGCACATCACAGTGGTCACGTACACGTAACACCCAGGATCCTGTCCCCATTAACACGTGCACAGCCTGGGGGTGGCTGCCCACAGGTGACACCCACAGGACAACATGTACACCAACATACACACAATAGGAAATGCAGCCTTACATGCCTTATGATAAGGTTTGGACAGGCTGTCGTGATGTAGGTGTGCCCCTCACTCCCTGGGAGCTATCTGTGGCTGGCATATGTCCATCTGAGACAGGCATGCTGACATATGCCAGTCACATGTACAGTGATGCGTTGTACTGCAATGGACCGATCGGTGCCTCCGGCCGGCCCATTGCATTCAATGTGTGCGGGCACGCGTTGTACCCCTGTGCGCGTTGAACAGCAATGGACCGATCGGTGCCTCCGGCCGGCCCATTGCTTTCAATGTGTGCGGGTACGCGTTGTACCCCTGTGCGCGTTGAACAGCAATGGACCGATCGGTGCCTCCGGCCGGCCCATTGCTTTCAATGTGCGGGTACGCGTTGTACCCCTGTGCGCGTTGAACAGCAATGGACCGATCGGTGCCTCCGGCCGGCCCATTGCATTCAATGTGTGCGGGTACGCGTTGTACCCCTGTGCGCGTTGTACTGCAATGGACCGATCGGTGCCTCCGGCCGGCCCATTGCTTTCAATGTGTGCGGGTACGCGTTGTACCCCTGTGCGCGTTGTACCTCAATGGACCGATCGGTGCGCACCCATTGACAATGGGCTTGCCTGGCAACGGACGCGTTTTCGAATATTCGAACGAGTCGGTTGCTGGAAAATCAGTTGGTCACCCACAACAATGTTGCAAAATCATGTATGTCATGAAGTTGAAGATTTGAAGGATGCTGTGGGCGTGTTTTGGTGCTGCTATTCCATGGATTGGCCAGATTCAGAAGATGCAAACGACTTGGACCTATCACTTTGGACACAAGGGACAGTATCTGCCTCTCCAGCACATATATATTGCTGCATGTTCCCCTGAGAGCCCACTTGCCTGCACTACATGCTCCAGGACGACATCTGCCACTGCACTGCTGCTGTCTCTGCCCCTCTGGACCCTGCAATGGCACGTACTGTGGAGAGAGCCCCAGCCTTCAGCCTTGAAGAGAACCAGGCCCTGCTGGACAGCCTCATTTCCACAGTACAGCAAGCTGTATGGGACACCAGGGGAGCAGGTGAGTGTTCTGTGCACTGCCTTTCTGAATGTGCATTTTGTCTGACTAGCAAGGCTGAGAGTCAGCACACCACTGGCTAGCAGGCTCACTGAGTAGTTGTCACCCCCCATAGTGTGTAGTGACTTGCACTGGACAGGTATGGTGCAGTGACAGTGCTTCTGAACAGGGTTTTACTCCCCATGCTATGATACCATGTAGTGACTTCTGAAAACTGTCCATGGGCAGCCGTGCACTGCCTGGGTACACCATGTGCCCCTGTGATTGCGACATGTATATGCAACTGTGTCATGCACGGATATGTTGCATGTGTAGTAATGTCCTTATCACTTTGTCATCCTGACAGGCTTCTGCCCATCGGAAGCATGAGATCTGGAAGGACATCGTCCGGGCTGTCCGGTCCGTGGGGGTCTACAAGCGCCGGATCCGCAACTGCCAAAAGAGGTGGCAGGACCTTCGGGGCTGGACCCGGAGGATTGCACGGGTCCAGCTGAAGCTGTCGCCTCCTCGCAGGAGGGGCGGAACACGGACCCTGACCCCCCACATGCTCAGGATCCTGGCGGTGGTCTTTCCAGACCTGGATGGGCAGCTGAAGGCCAGAGAGCAGCAAGGAGGGGGTGAGTCAAAGACTGCACTGTGTACTCTGTCTAACATGTTATGTGCCCTCCTCGGGCCAGGTTGAACTGCCACAGTACAGCAGTCATGTTGTCCAGGAGCCATGTCCCTCTATTGTGCACTGCCCACTCCTCATCTGATACCCAGGTGTGGCCCTTACATGCAGGGAATCCTGTCACTTAGGACTGTGTCCTTGCAGTTTGCTTGACTCAAGGTGGGAGACAGCATCTGTTTCCTGACTCTGTGGTGGGCATCATGGGTGGGTCCATTGCTTACACAATGCCTGTATTCTGACATGTATTCAGCGTGTTACTTTGATCTGTGGTCCAATTGCTGAGCTGATCCACCACATGTGGCTGGGGTACCTGGCACACACCCATGCTGCGGGTGGGAACAATGTTTGGGCCCCAGGAGTATGTATATGACGTGTGTCACACATACTTAGCCAGCTGCCTACAGTCCAGGGCTCATCCCTCATTCATGTGGGGCTGGACAGTCATGCCTACTCCAGGCCATACAATACACTCTGTACTCCCACTCCCGTGTATCAGAGGACACATTGTGCACAGTGATTTGCCCTCAGGTGTCTGCCTCTGTGTCAGTGTGCTGTGGATTAGTCGCCAGGACTGCTGTGGAGTTTCTTGGTAGGGGCTCAGCATGCCACTGGAGATGTGACCATAGGAGACGATACTTGTGTGACACATAGGTGTCTGATCAGCTGCCCATGCAGACTGGGGCATGTAAATGTGAAGTTCAGGCAGCTGTTCCCCATGCACAGCAGAGTGTGAGGGGCTCAGGTTCAGAGGGTAGTGTCACAGGTCTCCCATATGTCCAATAGGTATGACCTGGACAGATGAGGGTTAAGAGGATGTGTTGTGGGGGATGTACATGTGCACTTGTGCAGCTCCAGGACTTGCATTCCCCATGACCTACTATTGTGACACAGTGCAGAGTGTTGTTGTCTGGCTGCAAAGTCATACATCACTGAGACAGTGATGTATGACTTTGCAGTCATGCCTCCGCCATGGCATGTGTCTACTGATTGGTGATCCTGCAGGGGAGTGACATGTGCTACATGCACACCATAGTGGCGCTGGCTATCAGGACATGGGTGCATCATGGTGTCTGTCGCTGGTATGCATCACATGCATTTCCTATTTGACTCTGGGCATCCCTTACATCCGTAAACCTGTACTGACTCAGTGGCAAGAGCTGTGATGTGTCCACACCGTGTCCTCTGCACTGTCCAACTACTGTGTACTTGGTGCATGTGTCAACACTGGGGTGTTGCAATCCAACAGACACCAGACAGATGGGTGCAAGGCCATGTGGGATGTGAGTGCCATGCTTGGCATCAGACTGACAATTGACTTCTCCTGTTCAATTAGTGCACTTTTAGCAATGTACAACTAATGATGCCAGGGCTTGCTCTGTGATGTGCTGTGCTCACAGTGGTGTGTGCGTTATGTGCAGGTGACTGATGTCTGTCTGTTTCCCCATTGTTTGCAGATACATCCACGGCCACGGAAGGGGACAGCTCCACGGACCAGGAGGAGCCGGAGAGCCAGACTGGGTCAGCAGCCGAGGAGTGGTCGGAGGGACCCAGTGGCACGGAGGGCGAGGGGAGCCACACCGAGGAGTCCTCAGCAGCATCCACCTCAGCTGAGGACCAGAGCAACTCGGAGGATGACTCCCTTGTGGAGGCGGGTGTCAGCAGCCACCACACCCCAGCTAGTGTTGCTGTCCCCGCCACCACCAGCACCACCACCGCCCTCCCATCGGCTCCCATTCCCCAGGTCCGTGAGGCTCCCATGTCCGGGAGCGTGTCTCCTTTGGGCCAGGCACCGCACCCCTGCCCCTGTGTCCCCTGCTGCCCTGAGTGAGGAGTCTGTGTACCTCCTTCGCCAGCTCCATGTAGGGCAGACAGCCATGCTGAGTGTCCTCCATGCGCACACCGCGCTGTTGACTCAGCTGGTGTCGTTCATGGAGGGCATCTCATCGGGCATGTCTGACCTACAGAGGGGCAATAGGTCCATGGACTCCTCCCTGACGGCAGCAGTGTCCCTCCTCAAACGGTCCCTCACCCCTCCTGCCTCTGCTCCATCCACACTCCCCAGCACCTTACCCATCCCAGGCACACACACACTGGCACACACCAGCACACACACATCCAGCACACTGACACACACGCCAATGACAAAACGCACACGCACGCACATTCAGGGGACTGAAGCCAGACTCACAGGGGATGGGGCCCTGGAACACACACACGCATCCACATGCACTGCGCAGTCCTCAGTTCCCTCTCCCTCCAAAGCACCCTCCCTTGCCTCACCTGCAACCCCAAAGTCACAGCAGCTCTTCCTCTGTGACCTCGGCCTCTTCCCCACCGATGAAGCTGCTCCAGCATCCCGGGGGAAGAGGAAGCCCACCCACATGGAGCAGAGTGCCCCTCGCCCCCGGACACCCTCCCCCAGGCGCAGACGGACTGAGGCCCCCACCCGCAAGTCCACCCGGAGTGCTAAGAGCAAGACCCCGCCACCGCCCTGCAGCTCAGGCACAAGGTCTCCGTCCTCCATCCCTCAGGCCCCCACTGCACAGGTGCCCCCACCACACCCTGCCCCAGGTTCCCCCACCCACAGATATACCATCCCCAAGATGCTCCGGCCTTCTCCCCCTGCCACTTGCTCTCCCAGCACCACACCCCCGCTGCGCTTGTCTGTGCCACTGATGTGGTGAGGGTGTCCCCCCTCTGTCCAACCCACCTTGCCTGTTCCCCATTCTCCTCCCCTGGAGGTAGGCACTGCAGTGGAGTCCACTACCGCCCTGTCTGACTTGGGCACTGCAGTGGCGGACCTGTCCACCCCATCTGCAGGGTCCACTGCAGTTGTGCCGGCACCCACGACATCTGTGTCATGCCCCCAGTTGTGCCGGCACACACCATGTCAGACACCTCCACTGCAGTTGTCAGTGGCTCTCCAGCACCCACCACCCCTTCCCTGACTCCCCTGGTGAGCCCTGATCCTGTCCCTGCGGTGCCTGGCCTGCCCCCCGGTTGCCCCTCCTAGTGGATTGTCCCTGGTATTGTGCAGGCATGCGTAGGGTGACATCTGCCAGTGTCACCCTGTTTGAACTTTGACAATGGACTGGCCATTGGCCTTTGCTCTTTTTCAGGACTTCGTTTGGCCTCAACACATATGCTGAATAAAGCAACTTTCTTTTCTCTAGTGCTCATGCTTCAGATGTACATGTTGTTGGTGCAGCTAACCATGCCCTTGCTGCAGTGATGGTGATATCTGGTCTCATGATTATGAAGTGTTACTGTGCAGGAACCCATGTGGTCCAGGGGGAATGTGTCCTATCATGTGGTGTATCCATGTCATCAATAGCAGCATCTGAGGGTGTCATGTGTTCAGTATTTGGCAATGGGTTTCCTACTTACATTGGCAATTTCATATCTGTGGCTTCCACCCCTGCACATCTGTTGTGCCTGCCATCGTTGCATTTGTCTACTTCCCTGACCGTGTTGCCATCTCCAGTGGACATGCAGGTTTGGGCATCAATGGGGAGGGACTCATCCGTGTAGTCAGTGCAACATTGCTATACAAGTGTGTTGGATCTGTGCTGATGATTCCGTTGGCACATCCATGACCAGGCTGATGTGATGGGAGCCCTCATTTGGTGCTAATTGTTGATTGTGTGACCAAGTGCTCAGCTGACATGATGGGGCCCTACTGAGGCAACATATGGCACAGCTTTCCTCACACAGGAGTGGAGTCCCCTCATGGCAGTGTGTACACGTGTGACATTGCCTGCGCCCAAGGTGTGTGTTGTATGTGCATGTCTGTGTGTTCACTTCCATTCATCTGCGCATGCTGTGATCCCTAGTGTTGTACCTGTTTGTGATGCTTGCTGACTTGAGCTATGTTCCCCCAAAGTCTTCTCCCTGTGTTCTCTGTGATGTGGGTGCATGGCACATTACTGGTCATCAGGGTGTCACCCATAGGTGTGTTTGCTGTCAGGGCAGAGTTTGTGTGCTGACGCAGATGGGTCACAGTCAGGTTTCCCTTTGGCACTTGTTGTTTGCCCCTGTCATGTGATTTCCAGTTTGTGTTATCTTTCAGTGATTGTGACACGTTGTGTGTGTGACTGCTGGCACTCCTTAGGGTCCGGGCTGCAATGTTGGTTGTTGTCTATGTGTGTTCTTTGTGGGTGACCTTGGCTTCTTCATTGGTGTGTGACTGTGGCTGGGATCCCATTGGTCGGTGTGGTATTGCCGTCATGTCCATGTACAGCGTAGTGTGCAGTGTGTCAGACATTCAGGAGTCTTGTTGAGTGTCCATGTGTGATGTGTTTCTACACCTTGGTTCCCACCCACCACCCTGGAATAGTCATGGGTGCATGTGCAATGTCACCAGTGCATGTGTACTTCACTGCTGCACATTGTTGGAGGTCGAGGGGTGTGGTCTTGAGTGTGTGCAGATGAGAGTTGTTGCCCGGCTAGTCCCCTGCCTCCATGTTGGCCTTGGCTTACTGGCCATGCTGATTGATTTGTGCTTGTGTAGGTGTGATGGTAGTTAGTTGCTCAGGACACCTGACTGTGGTTCACAGTGTGAACGACATTTAGCTTTGTCATCACAGTGGTATTTTCTTCAGCCCAGGGTCACCACATTGTGGGGGCCCTGGGGGTGGTGCTGTGGTGTGTCTGTGACTTGCTGTGTCAGTTGTTGTTCCTACGTGCCTGTGTGACATGTGTGTTTTGTGCTCCCTCTCACCTGTCAATGCCTGCTTGCCCACATAGGGGATTTGGATCCATGAGTTACCTTAGTGTGGCAGTGTATGCACATCTGTATGATTGGTATTCAGCTCTCCTCATGTGTTGTGTTGTTGCCTGGGGACACTGGCACCCCCACCCCTCACCTGCTGTGTATGATGACAGTGTTGGTCTGCCTGTTTGTGTTTGTGCATCTGCACCACTGCATTGGCATATCTTGGGTGTGCCATTGGCTGTATGTTGTTTGGTGTGTTTCCCCTGCTGTCCCTGGGACTCCTAGGTCATCGGTCAGCACAGTGATCATGGTTTGTGTGTCCCATTGCTGCCATGGTATGGTATCTGTTCACCTCACATCTGCTGTCTCCACAGGGTATCTGCATTTGTGTGCCCATTGGTGCAAATATGTGGGTCTGCATTCTGATGGTCACTTCTGTCATTGTGTCATTGATGACTGTTGACGGTGTCAGCCCCCATGGGTGTTGTTTGTCTGCACATGGCCAAAGGAATGTCTCATTTGCACTGCAGTATTTGGCTCCCCCAATTTATGTTGCAATGGGACACATACACTACTTTGCCACAGATGAGTTTTTGGTTCTGTGACCAGGAATGATCCATGCAGTTTGGCAGTTGCAGCCCTTTCTTTGTCAACAATTACCTTTTGGTCACTGTGATGATGAGGGTGTAGACCCCATTGCCACAATGGTCAAAATGTGCTTCAGCTATGGACCCCACACTTGCCTTTTGGTCACTGTGATGATGGGGGTTTAGGCCCCATTGCCACAATGGTCATGGGCTGCTTAGCATTGTGGGTGCCACACACATATATGTGTGGCACATGTGCTAGGGGGTCACATTGTATGTTCAATGTCATGTTCGGTGTTGTAGGCATTTGACACAGCCTGCTCACACGCTTGTCATGGTGGTGGGGGATGTCTTAATCTTGCATTCCCTAGGTTGTGGTGTGCTTGTTGTGTCATGCATTGTCCATCCTATGAGTGGGGGTGGTAGTAGTGGTAGGCATCCTGCCCCCTGGCTAAGGGTGGTAGTAGTGGTAGGCATCCTGCCCCCCTGGTTGAGGGTGGTAGTAGTGGTAGGCATCCAGCCCCCCTGGCTAAGGGTGGTAGTAGTGGTGGGCATCCTGCCCCCTGGCTAAGGGTGGTAGTAGTGGTAGGCATCCTGCCCCCTGGGTGAGGGTGGTAGTAGTGGTGGGCATCCTGCCCCCCTGGGTGAGGGTGGTAGTAGTGGTAGGCATCCTGCCCCCTGGCTAAGGGTGGTAGTAGTGGTAGGCATCCTGCCCCCCTGGGTGGGGGTGGTAGTAGTGGTAGGCATCCAGCCCCCCTGGCTAAGGGTGGTGGTAGGCATCCAGCCCCCTGGGTGGGGGTGGTAGTAGTGGTAGGCATCCAGCCCCCCTGGCTAAGGGTGGTAGTAGTGGTAGGCATCCAGCCCCCTGGCTAAGGGTGGTAGTAGTGGTAGGCATCCTGCCCCCTGGGTGAGGGTGGTAGTAGTGGTGGGCATCCTGCCCCCTGGGTGAGGGTGGTAGTAGTGGTGGGCATCCTGCCCCCTGGCTAAGGGTGGTAGTAGTGGTGGGCATCCTGCCCCCCTGGGTGAGGGTGGTAGTAGTGGTGGGCATCCTGCCCCCCTGGGTGAGGGTGGTAGTAGTGGTGGGCATCCTGCCCCCTGGCTAAGGGTGGTAGTAGTGGTGGGCATCCTGCCCCCCTGGGTGAGGGTGGTAGTAGTGGTGGGCATCCTGCCCCCTGGGTGAGGGTGGTAGTAGTGGTGGGCATCCTGCCCCCCTGGGTGAGGGTGGTAGTAGTGGTAGGCATCCTGCCCCCTGGGTGGGGGTGGTAGTAGTGGTAGGCATCCAGCCCCCCTGGCTAAGGGTGGTAGTAGTGGTAGGCATCCAGCCCCCTGGCTAAGGGTGGTAGTAGTGGTGGGCATCCAGCCCCCCTGGGTAAGGGTGGTAGTAGTGGTAGGCATCCAGCCCCCCTGGGTGGGGGTGGTAGTAGTGGTAGGCATCCAGCCCCCCTGGCTAAGGGTGGTGGTAGGCATCCAGCCCCCTGGGTGGGGGTGGTAGTAGTGGTAGGCATCCAGCCCCCTGGGTGAGGGTGGTAGTAGTGGTAGGCATCCAGCCCCCCTGGCTAAGGGTGGTAGTAGTGGTAGGCATCCAGCCCCCTGGCTAAGGGTGGTAGTAGTGGTGGGCATCCTGCCCCCCTGGGTGAGGGTGGTAGTAGTGGTAGGCATCCAGCCCCCTGGGTGAGGGTGGTAGTAGTGGTAGGCATCCAGCCCCCTGGGTAAGGGTGGTAGTAGTGGTAGGCATCCAGCCCCCTGGCTAAGGGTGGTAGTAGTGGTAGGCATCCAGCCCCCCTGGCTAAGGGTGGTAGTAGTGGTGGGCATCCTGCCCCCTGGGTGAGGGTGGTAGTAGTGGTGGGCATCCTGCCCCCTGGCTAAGGGTGGTAGTAGTGGTGGGCATCCTGCCCCCCTGGGTGAGGGTGGTAGTAGTGGTGGGCATCCTGCCCCCTGGCTAAGGGTGGTAGTAGTGGTGGGCATCCTGCCCCCCTGGGTGAGGGTGGTAGTAGTGGTGGGCATCCTGCCCCCCTGGGTGAGGGTGGTAGTAGTGGTAGGCATCCTGCCCCCTGGGTAGGGGTGGTAGTAGTGGTAGGCATCCAGCCCCCCTGGCTAAGGGTGGTGGTAGGCATCCAGCCCGCCCTGGGTGAGGGTGGTAGTAGTGGTAGGCATCCAGCCCCCCTGGCTAAGGGTGGTAGTGGTGGTGGGCATTTGGCACCCCCTGGCTAAGGGTGGTTGTGGTGGTTGGCATCCAGCCCCCCTGGGTTGGGGTGGTGGCGCGCATTCAGGCCCCTGTGTGCATATGTGGCATTGGTGATGGGCATCCCGCCCCTATGGTGCTGCTGGTGTAAGTATATTCAGATTCCCAGTGTATGTGTGTGATGTGTCGTGTACGTGTTGTATGTGTTTTGTGGTTGGTGTCTGACTTACCTTCTGCGCCGTACGCGTCCGTGCCTGTTCCGGTAGTAGATGTAGAATATTGGTATGATCGGGACGAAGGGATTCATGGTTGGTTCGTGTCGTTCGTCCTTCTCGTTGCTTCGCGTCGTCCTCGTCGCTTGGCTTCGTCCTCGTCGCTTCGCTTCGTCCTCGTCGCTTCGCGTCGTCCTCGTCTGTGCTGTGTTCGTCTCGTAGCCGTGGATCGTGTTGTGGCGCGATTCGGAGCTTATGTGCGCCTCTCCCGGATGCTTTGACGTGCCGTGCGTAGCGACGGGTTCGGCGCGTACGGAAAGCGCATCGTACTTGTCCGGCCGGACGGGGCTGCATTTTCCCTTCCGTGCGACTCGTTTCGGCGTTTCCGGATTCGCCTCGGTCGGAGAACAGGACCTGGTTTGGGTGAGTACGGCTCGGCCGGGATTTTTGCTGTTGTGCGCATCGTACTTGCTCGTTCGGTGTGCTGTACGGATCGGTCGGGAAACTGGCTTTCGCATGGCTTTTTTCCCGACCGAATAGTATTGGGTGCGCCTCCGACCGAGATCGGAATCGGCCCCAGAGTTAGGTCTTTGTTTGAGTGGATGGTGGTTCTCACACAAACCATTTTCTTCTCTAGAAGGGTTTTTAACAGTTTTTTAATATTTGTGCTTTTTTTTTTTTTTAAAGTCAACAGTGTAGTAAAAAGGGTAAGGATGGGGTAATGCAAAGAAGCAACTGGCTTCACTCTTCAACAAACATTGGGTAGTCTCTAGAAGCATAGAAAAAACTATCAGCAATTCTTCTTCACTGTATGCAAGAATGCACCCACAGAAGACATTTTTACAGCGACGGGCATGTGGATATTCGTGCAGTGCATAACCATGTCACTCAATTCCTTACAGGCAGCTGCTATTGTAATGACTACAACTGAAGATGGTTCTCCCAAGGCTGCTGTAGATGTCGACTGTCTTGTTGCACCTGCTATCTATCACATCATCTAGTTGTAGACCCTCTCATGATTTGTTTTTAGGTGCTTCCACATAGAACTTGTCCCATGTGAATACTTCTTTGCAGTGCCTCTGGATAACTGCTTATAACAAATTGTGGACTTGGCATATTTGGCTGTTACCTTCTTTTCACCAGAAGGTATATTAAAGTGCTTCCACACATCATTTTCTTTTCTGCAAGGTGGTGTGTCTTCTTCTCATTCTCAACAGGTTGTGGATCCTCATCTTGGATGGATGATGTAGCTTCAGCCATTGTGTAAAAGAACAGCACTGCTGGTTCTCAATTCTCCTTCTGGAGACTTCACTGGAGAAGTAACTATTTTTAGGTATGGTTTTCCATGTGGAAGGGTGGGATCTTAATGTATCCAACCATAAGGCAAGGTTTGGGTGTGTTTGAGAGTGAATTTGCAAATCCAGTTCGAAAATTCGCAAGTTTGCGAAACTGGTAAAATGGGGTCAGTTATGAGGTGGTTTTTGTATACTTGTGACTATGTTCACATTGATGTTTTTAATGACAGTGGAGGGTTGCACATATGCACGGTAATGTGTAAAAGTTTCACTGAATCCGCTGATTCAGGCTCGATCTTGAGTAAGGTGACACAGTGCAAATTGCAGCGTCACCTTACTCTGTGCTCGGGTGGCATTCCATGGGTGTTGCAATGGATGTTTCCAAGCAACGTCCATAGATTTTGATGCTGCCCCAAATTTACAATATCATGTAAACCTGAGGAAGTGCCAAATCCTTACGCCACCTAAGGTGAGGCATTACAAGAAGAAATATCTTTATTTCTCATCGTTTTTTCCTCTTTCTCTGTGTGCTGTATTCTGCAACAGGGGCACCCTTATACCGTGGTACAAGAGTGCCTATGTTGGCACTAGGCTGCAGAAACAGCACCAGCGCAGGCATTAAGGAAAGGAATGCACCGTATTGCATAAATACGGTGCATTCCTGCCCTTTCACTTTGGCGTAGGGCAGTGTAACAAGGTGACTTGCTGTGCTGCCCATTGCCAAAATCTTGTAAATGAGGGCCAGAGTTTTTAAAAGAGGAAACTAAAGTACCTTAGTAAATGAAAATAAGGGTCTTATCTACTGAAAAGAATTTCTGTTACAGTAACATCTCATTAGTAGGAAGGAATGAGGTGTTTGAATATTTGTGCCAGTATCTTGATGAACAACTGAATGCCAAAATGTTCAAATGGAGGGTAAGTAATGTGACCGCTTGGTGCATGAAAGATTTTGTGGCTAAAATTAAGTCAAGGGAAGGGAATGTTTGTGCGTGATAGATATGAATTAGCATAACATTGTCTAGTTTTTCATTATTTGAAATGTCTTGTCATTTATTTACAGCATGTGTTTTAAAAACCTGGGATTTTTAATTGTTCTGAAGCCATAACCTTGTTAGCCCAAATGAAATCATCAACAATGCTGTTTTTTTGTTATCCTTGAAAAACTGTGAATTGTTACTGTAAGAAAGTGGATTATTAAATGGGGAGGATGGAAGTCAAAAACAAGTAATAAGATCACAAACTTGTTAAGGTATAACAGTTTCATTAATTTTAACCTGGGCCCTACACCATGGTAGCTGTGGCACAGAGCAGACAGGCTTAGCAAAGTATTCAGCAGTAAAAACTGTTAAAAGTACAAAATAAAAAAAATACCACAACCAATTTAAATAAACAGAGAAATAAAATGACGCCAAGACAACAAAAAATAGTGGGAACTGGAGCTATATTTTTTAAGATTTTAGACAAAAAGCACCCAAAAAAGTAAAGCTATTCAGTATTCACTGCTCACAGTTGACAAGGACTTAGGTGCAATTTCAGGCAGTCTGCAATGGAACGCAGGTCGGATACACATCAGGATTGGTCCCGTTCAAAGATTTTACTTTCTTACTTAGAGCCAAATTTATATATTGACAGTAATCACACTCCAACTCAACAGTGACAGAGAATCCTTACCACCAAAATACTGGTCCAACTGCCGAAGTTAGATGCGGTGAACCATACTTTGGCAAAGTCCGAGACTACTCCAGCTCCGCCATGGCCAAACTTCTCCAATGACCCTTACCCTGTTGGGCAGGCGGAGAAATGGTAATATATCCACCTGCCCAATTTAGATGGGAGGACACGTAGCCTGTTTTATACTGCCCGTCACTGGCAAGAAAACCCTGGTGGTAAGGGGCAGTAAAAACATAAAAATCCCCCCTCTCCATGGGACATGAGTCACGTCACAAGGAGGGCATTTTATTTTTATATTAAAAAAATTATGTTTGCTGGACGGCTCCTTCACGTTGGTGGAGCTGTGTGTCAAACTTAAAAAAGCAATTACACAACCGCTGTGACAGTGGCACCTGCCAAGGCTTTAGAAATGTCCGCAGGCTTACTTTGCTGCCATGATGGAACTGACCTCATCTGCCAACATACAAATTAGGCTGTTTTTTTGTCTCTGAAGTTTTAGTCAAAATACTTGAATGAGGGATCGTTCCAGGCTGTATCTGCTGAAGTCCGCTCAAAGCCAGACAGCTGCTGGTTGAGGTTCTGCTGAAGCCATCGATTTAGGCTGCAAAAGCTTAAAGCAGGAGAAATGGATATTTCGTAGCCAATGAGGTGCTTCCATTGGGCAAATACTTTTTGTGCCCTTGTCTAGTCAATACTTCTAGCTTCAGACTTGGTCATTTTATGGAGCTCAAAATTCTCCAACACCGCCAGTCTGAAGCTGTATCAGATGAGATCACATTTTAATTGAGCACTTCTGCAGCTAGGTCCTGCTGATTTACTGGTGGTTTTGTAAGATCAAAAATGTTTAGAGTATCTGGAGAAGCTCCGTTTAGTTACTTCTAAGGCTCGGAGGACCTCAGGGACAGCACTTCGGAGCCAAGACTTACTCCAGCAAAGACCACCTGTCCAGTTTTCCAGTTGTTACTGATCAGCTGGGAACTTCAGAAAAAAAACTCTTGCAGCCTGTTGAGTCCCAGTAGCCACCCGGAAGGTCAGCCAGCTGACCCTTGGAGACCATTTCTTAATAGGGGTACAAGTGGGAGCAGGTCTGGTCCTTAAGATCTCCACACAGGTCCAGTCTTCTTCTGTTCCTCCACAGTTCCAGAAAGTGTTCTGATGAGCAGTGGGTGAAGTGCCCGCCATGTAGGTTTCACTAGTCAGTGGATGGTGGTGACTCCTGGTCACTCCCTAACCAATGAGAAAATAGTTCACTTTTGCAGCATATCGTATTTGCCCTCCTGAAAACTAGCACACATTGCTCCTCACTAATAGGACTTCAAGACGGCACAGGCCCTCTGCCCTTGAAGGGAGCCTGTAGGCCAGTCATGGATGTGTTTAAAGAAATGAGCAGTCCTCTCCTTCTCAACTACCTCAAACAACTGAACAGCTCCCCCTCCCACTAGGCTGGTGCCCAAAAAGCTACTGAGTGCCTAAAGAGCAATGGCCTTACTTTCTTCAGGTCTCCCCTTACACTTAAATGTGAATGGGTAGGCCTCAATCTAGTCCCTCACAAGGTAATGATGCTCCTGAACCCAAGTCATCTGTCCTTCCTGAGCTGAGATTCGGCACCTACCTCATTGCCAAGTCTTCCTAAGAAAATGTCTTAACTATTGTTCCTGCTCTGAGAGCAGACCTCACACCCTATTAATAGGAAGCACTGGCAGGGCTATCTATCAGCATGCTGATGCTAATTAGCCCACTGGAGCCTCACAAAGGCAAAATGTGAAAAGTGACATTTCAAAATATTTATTAAAAATTAAACTTCACCACTGATTTGTATTTTTATCAAGCATTAAAAAAAGTGTTTGAATTATTCCAGTAGCTTGCCTCAAACTGAAGGCAGTAGAGTTATGATTTTACTCTGAGCTCCAGTTTTTCTCACTGGACAGCTACAGTCCTTTACAGTGCAAATATCTTTTGGAGGCTAGTCACCGTAGGTACAGGCCAACATTAAATTCTTGCATGTACCATTTTTATATAGTAGGAACCCTACATTGTGGGTTGCAAGTTTGAGTTCACATCAAAGGAAATTATGATTCTTATTGGCAGATAGAAAAGATGCCAATGTCTTGAACATGCCGTAAACTAAAGGCATAGTTCAAATAAACAGGGATGACTTAAAAAATAAAATAAAGAAGAGGTGACAGACTAAGCTATTGACCTACTAGCCTTGGCACTGATTTACACTTCTTATTTAGTGTATGTGCGCATATAGGCAGGCAAAATGCTGCCACTCAGAGTGCAAGAGAACCAGTGGTTAAATTAGGCTGACCCATTGCCCATGCTGTATGATGTGGGGAGCAGAAGCAAAATTTGAAGGAGAGGTAAACACACAATAGATGTAGGGTTGATTCGAATCCCCTCTATGTTTATGTGTATTCTTATCATTCTGATTTTTTTGTTGCATGAGGTTAGTGAAACAACTAAAACTGTCTGTAGGTCACACAAATAAGGAATTTTGTTAATGTGTGAGTTTGCAAATATAGACCATCACATTTTGTGGAATGAGAAGGAATGATAAAAGGAATTTTGGACTCCCCTGCTCATGGCTTCTGCCAACCAACTGTCATGCATGATCTTGCTACATGTTTTCTTATAGGTCTCCTTTCAGTTCATCATAGTGCTCAGGCCTGGTGTGTTCCATCCTTGTGCCTTTACCTTTGGGCTTGAAATAATTTTTGTTTTTGCACATAATTCAGCTCTGCTATACTTCACTTCTAGAATGTGCACACCAGCCCTGCAGCATTAACATATTGTTATCATGCTCACCAGCTGACCCTGTCCCACCATGCTTCTTATTAACGATAGCCCCTATTCTTCTTGAAAGCGTCACCGAACTATTTAACAGTTCATTAGCCCAAGAAGCAGTCCCCAAGATATGGAAAGCCGCTAGAGTTAGACCCATCCTGAAGAAACCTACTGCAGACCCCAATCTCTTGGTCAACTATCGACCGATCTCACTGCTCCCATATTTTGGGAAAGTACTCGAATCCATGGTCAACAGACAACTTGTTTGCCATCTAGAGAGGAACCACCTATTAGATTCCTCACAATCTGGTTTCAGGGCTGCTCACAGCACCGAGACAGCGCTGGTTGAGGTAGTGGACAACATCAGACTATCACTGGACAGAGAACAATCCTCTATTCTCATCCTACTCGACCTGTCGGCGGCTTTCGACACCATCTCCCACGGCATTCTAATACAACGGCTAGGGGAGATTGGTGTCAGAGGGAAGGCCCTGGGATGGCTCAAGAGTTATCTAACGGACTGAGTCACCACTGTCCAGGTTGGCGACATCGGTTCCTGTAGTAGGCCAGTCACGATGGGAGTACCACAGGGCTCTATCCTGAGCCCAACACTCTTCAATCTTTACGTAACACCGCTGGCCAGGGTGATTAGATCGTACGGCTTTGACGTAATGTCATATGCTGATGACACTCAAATTCTAGTCACCCTTGGTCAGAACCCAACAGACACCAAGGCCTGCTTCAGGGACTGTTTGCTCCACGTCAACAGGTGGATGAACGAAAACCATCTACAGCTAAACAGTGACAAAACTGAGATAGTACTCTTCGGGAATGCACAAAAACACTTGACTAATGATTGGTGGCCGGCTACCCTGGGCCCTAGTCCAATACCCAAACAATCGGTTCGAAATCTAGGAGTCCAAATCGATAATAATCTATCGATGAAAAATCAGGTGAACCACATAATCGGTTCCTGTTTTGGTACCATGCGCAACCTGCGTAAAGTTTTTAAATGGATCCCCTTGCAAGCCAGGAAACCGTTGGTCCAGGGATTAGTTATCAATCGCATGGACTATGGAAATGCCCTACTGTCAGCAATAAACGAGGATCTTCTATCCAGGCTACAGGTTCTACAAAACACTGCAGCTAGATTGGTCTTAAATCTTCCGTCAGGTTCTCCAACGGCCCCAAACCTGAGACGGCTCCACTGGCTGCCTGTTAGAAAGAGAACGCGTTTCAAGCTTCTCTGTTTAGTACACAAAAACATGTATGGCAGGGGCCCCTGCTACTGGAAAAAGAAGTTAAACTGGCATCAACCAAGCCGACCCCTAAGATCCAGCAACCAGCACCTCCTTACCTCCATCAGAATTCGTACAACTCGTAACGGAGGAAGATCTTTCTCATTCTTAGCCCCCACTCTCTGGAACAAATTGCCATTACACCTCCGCACTATGGCCAACCACCATCGTTTTCGTAGGGAACTAAAAACATGGTCTTTTGACAACTGACCCCCCTGTTTCCTCTATCAGCTGTTTTAAGTAGGAGTTGCCTGTAAGCGCCATGAGACTTTCGGGTGAGATGAGCGCTCTACAAATGCCCCATGATTTGATTTGATTTGATCATCCCTTGCCAGTAGATTTGATCATGATGAATTATATTTCAACTTTGTAAAACTAGATGAACATAGATTCTTTGAGTCAGATGAATTAGGAGTGTTTCCTCATCCCTTCAACCTTCTTCAAAGGGGTTCATCTGCTGAGCACAACTAATTCACTTGCCTCAATACACTCCAAACAACATTTCACAAGACTCATGACCCTTCCACTCTTTCATAGCAATCCATCTGGTCCACAATTCATGAGCTCTGACCTCATATGCCTCAATCAGATGCACAATACACTGCATGCATTCCTGCTTCACTACAATTACCAGTTTAGCAGTCACCTTCACAAACTGCACCATTCTTATTTTCCAATACCTTGCTTCAGTTTTATGTACTATCATTGGTTTCTCTTAAGCAGACTTTAGACAAAATAAAGCACAACTTCAAAGTCCACTCTCTTCCATGGGTTGAATCATCAGATTATCTAAGATGTAGAGCCTCTCATTTCTAAGGTATGTGCAAATCCTCCCATTACCTATTGACAAAGAAATTTCAATTCAGTACAAGGAGTAAGAAATGAGAAAAATGTCAATTGTTTATTCAAGTTTTTTTCAAAATTCTGCAAGAGCTACTAGAAATGATAACAAACCACAATTAAGAGATACTCATGAAAAACATTGACCAAATAGATTACTTTTTAAGTTAGTTGTATTCAACTTATTAAAAACATAAAGAGAAGCAAAGGTGTAATGCACAAACTGAACCTATCACCCTAATTAGACAAAGCCAAGTTCTGCCACTCACGAAGTAATGAACACAATATATATATCATCATTATGGTTCATGGATGTGAAGGCAATGACTTCCTGAAGCATCAGTTCTAAAAGTGCATCATGTTAAATGTCCAGAGGGGCACAGAAATCTAACAAGAAACTGCAGAGAGAGAAACTGTGCTGCCGGGAATGGTGAGGCCGACGGTGGAAGGTTTAGAGTTACTGAGGGAAAAAAGGCTGGGAAAGAGAATGAAAGTCTAGAGGAAGATGTTCTTGCTGAAGAGTTTTTGAAAGAGCATCAGGGTCAAAAATATCTACCAGTACATATCGACTCCACAGTATCAGCTACCAACATGTCGTCGAAGTAAGCAAACATAGGTATGTATAGATTTACTATTCTCAACTTAGCATCTAATTACCTCGGTAATATGTTATTTATCATGTAGGTAATAGCAGTACAGGTCAATATTGAAACTATGACAGTATGTTGGGAAACTCTTGCTAACGGACTCAGCTTGGGACAAAGAGGAGGCTGTTCAAGTGGTCTATCTACTAACAGACGACGGAGCTCAAGGCACATCATTTTCAGTCCAAGAAATTTAGAGTACCCAAACCACTTTCTAAAAGTGTCAATGACAAAACATACCTATATAGTGGTAGTAATAAAAAGAACCAGCTGTGACTGAGATGAGATCTAGCACAAAGCTAACCAGGCAGACGCATCATATTGAAGTATCCCGTTACTCTAGCCCAGGCAGTTAAGCTGTCAATTCCTGCAAACTAAATGCCATAGGGAGAGAATATTTAGACTGATATACAATTGTATGCAACAGAGGAAGTACAATGAGACCAACCATTTCTCCATAAGAGTGACAAGGCACCAGGCAAAATTACTACTATCCCTTAAACAGAAAGCTTGGAAGGGAACACAAAATGGAGGGGTAGAACCATACTTGAAGTCTTCCACCTTAGCCTAAGACTCTGACTTTGACCAGCACTGGACTCACTAGTCAGATCCAAAGTAAAGAAATGTATCTTTATCCTAATGGGAGGCACAGATGGGAGTGTCTCGGAAGCATGAACTGGTGAAATGGGATATTGGCCCCTATATCATCAAACAGCTTTCTTAGATCATTGGATCATATTCTGTCTGAAGCCTAGAGATTGAAATGAGAAAAGAGAATACAGGAAAGTATATTAGAGAAATAAAGCAAAACGTGAGAGTAGAAATCACAGTTGGGACTTTAGAAGAATCATCTAATGCTCAGCAGGGATGAACACTGTGATCTGCAAGTTATATAAAAAATTAAGATCTTTGAGACTCATTCTAGAAGGTCAGGCCTACATTTTGTTAGATTCCTAGAAGGCATGTAGGGCAAAGTGACAATGGAAACCTTTTAGAACAAATTAGTTAAAATTCTGCTCAGGCCTCTAAGGCTTTGGCGGTAGCTGAGGCCTGTGGACTACTCTTCCTAAAACCAAGAACAGTGATGCATGCTCAAACTGTCATCATATCATAGTTACAAAATTAAGAAATTGCTATTAGATAACATTTTTGCAGATACCTCTATGCACCAGCGTCTATCAAATATTTACAACTATATCATATGAAGATGTGCAGCATTGTAAAGAAATATTGAATCGGATTCCAGAGCTCAGGCCACCCAGTGTGCAGTGAAAGCTCATTCAGCAGTGTAGACTGAAGTTTCGTAGAGGGAAGGCTCAAGTCTTTCAAGTCGAGTCAAATCCACAGCCCGTCTTAAACAAAAAATGTGTACATTTAGTGTTTGAACAAAAAGGCTGAGGGAAAAGTTAAAAGAAGCGGCAGTGTGGTGAACAAGAATATATGGTATATCATGTATTTGTGATTTACTACAAGGTGAAGGGTCTTTGTCATTGTGATAGCCTTGTTATTGCCTGACCATCATCTTCAATAGAAATTTTGGAGAGTATATTCTATGGAGAAGGGGCCGACATGTGCCTACCTGCTTTCCTGTGAGTAGCGATGTGTGGAGAACCACAGCGGGTAACAAGGTTCAAGTTGGATAAAGGAAAGATAAAAAGGAAAGTTGAAAGACTTATGATAAATCTCCGTTCAACCAGTGGAAAGGAAGGGAATGGACGAGAAAATGTATGTATATAGATGATTAAAGTTAAGCTTATTCAATGATTGTCAATGAATACACATATAATAAAAGATAGAAAAAAGCTGCTGCTGGAGACTAATCTCACCACTGTGAATAAAGATCTGCTATCAAGATACTTGGGATCATTCCAATGTGTACCAGTCTTTGATGACCTGCATTGCTCACAACTTGTGATCTAATTAGTTCCTTCTGATCAGTTTTCTGATGTCTTCATCCAGTCCATAGCTCTCTATAGTCCCCTTTTTTCTTATCTCATCTAATATGTACTTTGCATGTTTCGGTTGGTTTTTACCAGAAACTAATTAATATATTTGTGGCCAGTTCATCACTGCTTCAGTATTAATGACAATGTCAGTCCACAGCATTTGATATCTTAATAAAGGTATTTCACAATATTTGACCATGCTACATCTCCACTAGTCTAAAGTATCTGTTCATACTTCTTTTTGGTGGAATGCAGTGTCAATCCTCTTGGTGACATTGCCAGTGCGTTAAATGGACAGGCATGTCACTTACTGAGTACATGAACATCTATAATTTAAAAGGGATGGTGCTGGCACTTCTCAGTAGCAGTGCAATACTGTTAAGTGGAGAGTACCAACACTTCTGAGTAACTAACAGGCACTCAGGGACAGGGAGTACTGATGTTTCATTATTTCCATTTCAAGCACTGGACTTTACTATAATGAGTTGGAATTGAGGTTGTGAATAAAGGGAGTCAAGATAATAAAGGCAAGTGAATGGATGAGTTTTTCACCAACAAATCCTCTGCAATTCAGCACAATATAAATTCCCAGAAGCTCAGCTTTTTCTTTCCAGAAACTGTTTATAAACAAGGACACCACTAGAGAACCTTTAGGTCAAATTAAAATTAGATTTCCATGTTTGAGGTGGCTTTAGTTGTATGTGATTAAAGTAGGGTGGAGCATTCTACCTCATTCCAGATTTTCTGATTAGTGTGTCATCTGCAAAGACATGCTATGATCTATGCTATTCTGTTGTCTTCAGCTCTGAAGTGGCTGAGGTTGAGAGCAAGGCTTCTACTGGCCGCCAGGTGCATTCACCATTCTCATTTGGTGCACACATTTGATCCTTGTTTTCTTGGTCACTGTACTCAGGATTGAGGTCCATCTTCCATGGGTAATGTCCATTTAATTCGCAGTATTTACTTGCAATATCACTGCACTCGTATGAATGGCAGATCTAAAATAATGAAAAAGGAAAGCACAGACATTAAGAAACTGAGTTAACATGATAACTACATGCACACTTTACAGTAAAATCTAGAAAAATAACACTTCTGATTACATTTATTAAAAAAAAAAAATTAATATGACTCAAAGAATCTGGGGCCAGACGTATTAACATTGGATTTTTAAAAAGTGGTTGCAAATTGCGCACTGACTTTTTTCAAATCCAATGATTTGCACAAAAAGACAATTGGTGATGGGCAGTTTTGTCCCATTATAAAGTTAACTTTTTTGTATTCATTCTTTTCATCTTAACACTTTTATTTTGGTCCTCAGATATGAATCAGATTATAAAGTGCAGGGTCTGCAATGTGTCATTCTTTTTCTACATCAGCATTAGGGACCAATTACATGTCAACCTGCTTTAGAAGCTGCGATACAGAGTGGCCGGCCTCAACATTACCAGGCCAGCTATTACGAGTTGCTTTCCCTCAAAAGGGTAATAACATGCTCACCCAGTTTTAATGGATAAAAACTCACATGAGGATCACTATTCAGGGACGAATATGATCTTTATCTTTTTTTGCTCCCATTTATCATCTGCTTTGAGGAGAGGCCATTGGTAGACAGGGGACCTTTCCATGCTCTCCATGCCATAGAAGGTGATTGGACAGGGGCCATGCAGCATTTCTGCCCTCACCTGTACCCGGTGGACCACTTTGGTTTTACTAGGTCCTGTTCCACACTCAGTAACTCCAAGTGTTCCCAGGATCTTGACCAATGGGACAGATATGATTGCCTGAAATGATATCCCTCCACCGGGATACCGCTCCAGCTCAGTTCTAACAGAGCCCCATGAGGAAATATCATTGGCAAGATGAAATAAATTCAAGCAGACCATATAGTTATCGTCAAACCCTGAGATTATTCTAAAGTCAGAGTTCCAAAGTGCAGAAGTTTTTACGTCTTTCAGTTTTTAACACAATACCCAGAACCACTGCTCCTCATCTCACGGGAGTTTCTTACTTAGGATGATTTGTTTGATGTAGTATAGCAAAAGTCACACTGCACATGAAGTAATCCAAGCATATAAAGATTTGGAGGTCATTTATATAAAGTACATATGAATAATACAACCTTTGAAGGAATAGTAATACTAATATTGACAGAATATTTATTAATGAATAGGATAATAAATCTAGGGTTATATATTATTTCACTACTACCAATTTGCCTTGTGAAACCTACTCATACTGTATTGTATTAATATAATTGCTGTGTTTTAAGGAACTCCTTTTTAAACTATATTTATACTCTCAAGAAATTCATGGATATCTCAAGCATTCTGCATATCTGTGCTAAAATCTGCTTGTTTCATTCCTGTTTCATGCAGACTTCATTGTCATTAGTTTCTGAGGTTTTCCAGTGAATAACCTAGAATCAGATGTGTGCATAACATCCGTTATACAATCTTGCATATTCACATTGTTTTCCCATAACCCCTAGTTTAGCTGATCGAAGATCATAACATATGGTGCCTGAAAATTCAGGCTGTCAGCAATTATTCATGTCACGTCTGCTGTGGGACAAAATAAAGTCAATTTTTTCCTATTTCTAAGAACCCAAGCAAACAATCAACTAAAGCCATGGAAAATCTAGCTGGTAAAACCATTCCTCAGTAAAATCAAACACCAGAAATCTACTTCATTTGAAAAGCATAAATTCTAGTTTTGGACAAATTATACACTTATTAGAGACCAATTTATACTCGTAGTAAGATTTTTTTTTAAAACACCAGTATAGAAAGTCTTTGAAATTACTTATTTATCCTCCTCATTTCCTTTAGCTGCTTTCAGGCATAGTGTCAGTCTCTTTAACTTGTATTCCTAATCAACTGGGTTTAATGGAATCTATGGAATATGTGGAGGGTGGACCAAGCCCTGCGATCACTCTATCTAGTGGCCAGTGAAGGCTCAGTCTGCTTTGGAGTCTCTCAGATAATGCACATAGCCACCTTGTGCACATGTACAGCTTCAAAGAACCTAGACACACCACTGGAGTGTTGAGGAACTCAAAGCAGGCTTAGCAATTGATAAACAAAGGATCTTACAATTAATGTCCTGATCATGGCTTAGCAGCAAGATTGTGTTCACTTGCTCCAATACCAATGTGCAGCCTGCGAACCGATGATATACACATTTTCACAGTACTGGCAGCTGCTTCTAAAACCCTGCATCTGCCTGAAAACATAATCTTCGCCATTTTTATATGATCTCCTATATAAAAATCTAAGACTGAGGTCTTTTTTGGATGCCACCGCAGAAAGTATGACCAAAGAGTAGTGATACATTATACAGATTAAAGGTCATTCTGGTATAAAATAAAAACTTAGGGGCCCATTACAATACCCGGCGTAAAAAAATCCGCCAGGCATGGAAGCGGCAAAAATCCGCCCGCACACACCGTCTGAACACCGACCACGCCATTACGATTACACAAACCGAAAACCGCCATAGGCGGAAAAATCACACAAGATACCGCCCGCCATCGTCCGAGTCGGAGTCAAACCGCCCGCCACGGACGGAAACACGCACGACAACACAAAACCGCCCGCCCTCACGGCCGACACACCGCACGTGAGATTACGATCGCACCGCCATGAGCGCGGGAAAACTACAAATATACCGCCCGCCAGCGCAAACAACGCCGATGAGAATCGACACGGCAGAAGCCATGGCGCCCACGTCCCCGCACAGAAACCATCCGCTGACAAAAACAATCGCACACAACATGGCCAACAAGTCCACACAGCAAGGCACGCACAAATACACAAGCACAGTACACATCCCGAAAACACCCCCTGGACAAACAAAAACTACAAAGGCCAGAACACCAGACACAACACACCTGAAAACAACAGACCATGAGGACACACCCACATAGGTAAGTACAAAAGCAGCACTCCCACAGACCACAACCCCTTGCAACATTGCAAACTAGAGAGGAGAGGACACAGTGACACAGCAAGGACAGCAGCACACCACAGAAACGCACACACCACAACCACCACCACCACCACCAAACACCGGCACCACAAACCCCCTGCACATTACACAACACACACCGCACCAGCACCACAAACACCATGGCACCACAAAGAATGCCCAAGTTCACGCCCATGGAGCTGACGGTCATGGTCGACGAGATTATCAAGGTGCACCCACAAATCTATGGGAACCTGGTCCAGCACACACCACTAGCCACCAGAAACAGAATGTGGAACCGGATCGTAGACCAGGTCAATGCAGTCGGGACCCTGCCCAGGAACAAAGTTGAAATCAACAAACGGTGGAATGACGTCAAGAGCCTGGTCAAGAAGAAGGAGAACAAGAACAGAGAGCTGGCTGCCGTCACTGGCGGAGGGAATCCCGCGCTCTTCAAGACCTTCAAAGCGTGGGAGGAGAAGGTGCGAGTCATAATACATCCGGAGATCCTCGCCGGATTAGCAGAGGAGTGGAGGCTGGTAAGTACAAACTAATGTATACCAGCACACCGCTATGTACTCAAATGCCCTACCACCATGCCACAGCTCCCAGGGACAAACACCCCCATGTCCAGCACACAATACACAACACATCACACACACATGCAACAGACACCACCACACACAGCCCAAACCGAACAACTGTAAGATACGTGGGGACATGTGTACACTCAGCCAGCCACGTAACCACCAACAGGTCCCCAAGTATGCCAGAAGCGCCACAACGAGCACCCACCACACCCATGTGTCCGCCATAGCTGCACTAACCGACAAGTAACAGGTAAGTGGCAGGAACACAAAGTGCAGTGGGTGGGAGGGTGGACAGCCCAAGTACAACACACACCAGGCCCCTAGTCCCACAGCACAGCAAGGAGGAGCATCCCCCACACCCCACAGCCACGTGTCAGCCACCGCAGTGCACACCGACAGCCGAAAGGTAGACATCACGGTCCACAACAATCGGTGTCAGTGGGTGTCCAGCCACCACCACGACCCACAACACCCCCCACCCCCACAGACCTGCAACATGGAGCACCCCCGCTTAGAACCATGTGGCATCCAGTACAGTGCACGCCCGAACAACCTGCAGGTGGGAAACTGGACAGGGCTGGATTACTGGAGGCATGAGGACCGTAACACGACCAACACATGGGACATGTCACGTAGCAGACGAACACGCAGCACCGCCCACCGTCACGAACAAGTGAACAATGTGCACACGGACATGAACCACAGACTCACACCTCACATGACCCATCACAGACACAGCAACACCCAAGGAGCCACGTCTGCATGCACAAGCCACACTGAATATAGTACCACACGGCAGCCACTGTGCAACTCATCACACACAACCGAAACACCATTGAAGTCCTGTCCATGTAGCCCCTACTGCCTGTCAACCACACACCCCACAACTACGCCTATGTAAGACAAACAACACTAGACGCAACAGAGCGGAACAACATAAATGCACACGAACACCACTGAACCCATCAAACACACAGACACACCATGCACATACAACATACCATCCATCCCATCCGTCAGCCCCAGTCTCATGAAAGGCATGTCATCCGCACAGCTGCCACACATACAGCAGTCACGCTAAGATACATGCCCATGACCAACCATGTGCCAGAAGTCAATGAAGCGCACGCCACACTGTGAGCAACAACACACAACATGGGCCACACCCCCGAGCACTGCAGTGATGCACATGGAACAGGGCAGCACGCACACCAGGAGATGGGACAACTGCAATACGTTGGCTGGCACACAACCAACACTCACTCATAACGATGCGTCCAATGCCATGTCCAGTAATCACAACAGACAGCAAATATGCAGGCCATGTCAGGCATGCACACACCTCAGACCATGCACTGTCATGCTGCCACAACACATGTCACGTTCGGCACCCATGGCTCACAGCATGTACCCCAAAAGCATATTCCCTCCCAAATGCGAATCTGGGGCATGGCCCCCATGTTGCCATATGCGTTCCTAAGCGTTCCATTTGAACCCCAAAAGCATATTCCCTCCCAAATGCGAATCTGGGGCATGGCCCCCATGTTGCCATATGCATTCCTAAGCGTTCCATTTGAACCCCAAAAGCATATTCCCTCCCAAATGCGAATCTGGGGCATGGCCCCCATGTTGCCATATGCGTTCCTAAGCGTTCCATTTGAACCCCAAAAGCATATTCCCTCCCAAATGCGAATCTGGGGCATGGCCCCCATGTTGCCATATGCGTTCCTAAGCGTTCCATTTGAACCCCAAAAGCAAAGTACAAACCAGACCCAGGATGGGCCAGGAGCCCGCATACACCAGAGTCACAATAAGTAGGGGCACAGCAACACACCCATCGGCATGGCCAATCCGTCCCATGCCACATGTGCACAGCACACAGTCCCATTGCCAAGCACACACAACTACAAATGGTACAGCCACACACACGCCTCCGGGAAACCCATGTACGAGATTGCACGAACTGTTAATGTCAGACG
>CAWUFW010025919.1:0-38872 GCA_963921515.1 Calotriton arnoldi | reverse complement strand
TGAGACATTTTCACATGTATACATAGTATAATAAATATATATATATTCACTGAAAAAACCATAGGTTTCAGGCACGTTATAGTTAGAAATTAGCATTTAAAAAACCTTAGAAATTCACTGAAAAAACCATAGGTTTCAGGCACGTTATAGTTAGAAATTAGCATTTAAAAAACCTTAGAAATTCACTGAAAAAACCATAGGTTTCAGGGGCGTTATAGTTAGTTGGACATTTCACTCGTACAAAACCATAGAAATTCCCCTGTTATAGTTAGTTCAGCTAACTATAACTCGCGCACTCACAATGCACTGCTGATGACGTCACATATTACATCACTCATGACATGGTCAGTGACATCACTCATGACATCACTGATGACATCTCAAATGACATCACTGATGACATCATCCAGTGAATGTGTGTTTTTCTGAAAATTAAATATGTTTTATATATGTATATCTCAAGGTCGATGGAAGAATAAATGGGTATATAGGTGTCTAAATGGAGGATTATGTTTTGTAAAATTGATTGTATAACTGACTAAGGGTCGATTCCGATTCGGGCCGGAAATCTCTCCGACCGAGCCGGACCCGGAGAGATTTCCGACCGAATCGGACCCGTGCAGTCCGACCGAACGAGTCCGATGCATTCGTATGCCACCGGACACGAGTCGGTCGGACTCCCATTGAACTCAATGGGAGCCGGTCGTACAACGCGTACGCGGGCTCCCATTGCCTCAATGGGTGCGAGGCGGACAAGGGCGCCCCTACAGCGAGTACGCCGCGAAGCGCTTCGCGGCGTACACGCACAGGTAGGGGGACCCATGGGTCCCCCCTGTGTGCGCCTCGCATGGGTACGCGTACAGGGGGTCCGACACGGACCCCCAAAGTACGGCTCCGACAGCGAGTTCGAGTCGGACGGCGCGAGTCGGTCGGAGCGGTCGAGGTGCGCATCGTACTTACCCGGCCGGAAAACGTCTCCATTGCGCGGTGCGAATCGTGTCCGAGCGAGTCGGTCGGAGCGGTACGATCCGGGTACGAGTCGGTCGGAGCGGTCGGGTCGCCCGGACGAGTCGGTCGGCGAATTCGCATCGTACTCGCTCGGCCGGACCCGCGTACGGTTCGGTCGGGAAACAGGGCTCCGAATCGGATCCGGTAAAGCCAAATCCTATTCGGAGCCCTACCGGCCGAGATCGGAATCGGCCCCTAAGTGTATCTTAGTGAATACATGGGTTAGTGAGTAATGTTTAAATATGAAAATATCTGTATCAGTCTCTCACTTTGTGTCTTTATGAGTAACTACATATGTTTTAAACTAGTATATGTGAGTATTGGTGTATATAAGTGAGTATATGTGAGAGTGAGAGATTGGAACAGTTCCTGTACAAATAAGTAGGTGTTTCTATAAGTGATTGTTTAAGAGAGTAAGTATGTGTAAGTTTCTGTAGAAGTAAGTGTGGTAGTGTGTGTATAACTGTATATGCAAGTAAATGGATGTTTGATACTTTGTTTGCATGTGTGACTATGTGTGTGAGTAACTCTATGGATGAGTGGCGGTGTGTAACAGGATGTATAGGTGTATGAGTACATATGATGAGTGAGTACATGTATGAGTGACTGTATAAGGACTGTTGGTGAATGAGTGGATGTGTGTGTAGATCTTGGAATTACTGAATAGGTGTGTTGTAACTGGTATTGGTATGTCCATTGTTTTGAAAATGTTAGTTTGTATTTTTGAGTGTGTGTATCAAAGGTTATATTAGGGTGAGAGGAGGTCTGCCACTCTATCACAAGGATGATGTCATCAGTGATGTCATCAGTGATGTCATTTGAGATGTCATCAGTGATGTCATGAGTGATGTCACTGACCATGTCATGAGTGATGTAATATGTGACGTCATCAGCAGTGCATTGCAGGCGCGCGAGTTATAGTTAGCTGAACTAACTATAACGGCGGAATTCCTATGGTTTTGTACGAGTGAAATGTCCAACTAACTATAACGCCCCTGAAACCTATGGTTTTTTCACTGAATATATATATATACATACATATATACACATATATACATATATACATATACGCGTAAGGTGAAACGAAGTTCCAGGTTTTACCCGGAAGTTGTTTGGAATCCAGGAGGAATCACAGCGTTTGACCCCCCTGAACCTTTAGCGCACGCCGAATGAGGGAGAGGAACTGCTGATACCGAGTCGGAGGACACGGAGGAAACAGTGACGAACCCGGGCAGGAGAAACAGGTATTCTGGGGAGGAGAGGAGTGCTTATGGGACTGAGGTGGCGGCATCAGTAACGGCCGTAACTCACACCAAAGGAATTGTTCATTAATGCAGAATGTCAGCCGACATTGTACGTGATAGGGAGGCGGCTGCTATGACCATGTTTTCGGACAGCCTCCCATTACCAACTAACATTCACGACAAGTGTAACACAGACAAAAGCAAAACCGATAGTTCATTAAAAGAAAAATTCAAAATACTAGAAAAAAAGATGCGCAGTGAACAGAGTAAGTGGTGGGAATCGAGATCTCTTCAAAGACATATCGATGTTAACAGAATCCCAGGGGGGTTGAGAATACTGACGGCCCCAAGTTATGAAAATCCTAACCCTGAGTTAATGAGAGAATGGGCTGAAAGCAACCTCGAGTCATCCCGTAGGTTGGTGCTAATACTTATCAAATATGCCGACATTGATCGTGCACAACTGTTGAAAGAAATAGAGGAAATCAATGAAGATCTTGATACATATGATGAAACAGAAGAGAAAGCCAAACTAAGGAGTGATATGGTACTCAGGCTAAAAAAAGAGGAAGAAAAGATCAAGGAGAGAAAAACTTATAAGTTTCAAAGAGATCGTAATGACTACGAGTTAGGGCAAATATTTACGTTCGCAAAAAAGTATGACGCATTGCGAGTTTCCAAATATAGAGTGACGGAAAATTCAAGAACAACTAACAAAACCAAGGCAGTTGTAACAGATACCTCTCAGTCGGACATTAGCTCGGAGGGAGTGAGTCAGACTCTGATATGAGAAAACCAAAGCCTTCACCGGGAGAGGAAATTAATTTTTTATGCCACGAATGGAGGCAAACCCTCCGCCCCAGACCTCAGAGTGAGAACAGCGAAGGCATGCCAACTACAAGCGGAGGCAGAGGCACAAAGCCAGCAGGCGGCGCACAATATTACAACAAAAAGAGGGGAAGGGGACAGTGGCCAAAGAAATAGGTGTGATTGACAATGCGGGGAAAACCATCATCAACCTATCCAAATGCAAATTAACCAAAAAAGAGGAGAAAATCCTATGTTTGGGCTTATCCTTCTCACCTGGAATGGATTTTGACTACGCCTCTACCAGGTTAGATATTTATAAATCCGTCAGAAAACTTAAATTGAGAAAATATCATGCGCTCAATAAGAGACAAGAGAAGCCAGTTGAATTACAAGGGGGTATCGGTTTAACACAAACAGATGTACCTCTACTCATGGAAATGGAGGAACTCTGGGAAACAGAAGGTGCTGGATATGAAATACAAAGGGCAAGCAATAGTACTGATATGTATCAAAAGGTGGTGGATACAGTCATAGTAGGGGCAAAGATACTAACACCATTTAAACCAGCGTCCACTTTCAACCCGATTACACCACGAGGCTCAATCGACATCTTCCATGAGAATGTTACGGCACCAATCAAAAAATTAAATAAGGAAACCCAAATGAAACATCGAAACTACAACAGACAAAATCAACAATATGAGGCCCTAATTAAAAAACTCAAAGCCGATAAGAGCATAGTCATACGAAGCAGTGATAAAGGGGGCAATATTGTCCTCTGGCCGCAAGATGAATAAAACAAAGAGGCTTTCACACAACTTAACGACAGAGAGTGTTACATACGGAACACACCAGCCGCCCTTAAAGAAGCACACAAAGAATACCACAAAAAATTGACGACCTGGAAAAGTAAACAACTAATCAAGATGGATGAATTCAAATACTTGAAGAAAGACAACCCGGTAACTCTATCCATATATTTTATCCCAAAAATACACAAGGATCCGAACAAACCACCTGGCAGGCCGATAATATCAGCCAGGGATGGTTTGTTGGAGCATACATCAAAACACATTGATTTCTTTCTCCAAGAATATGTGAAATTGCTACCGTCATACGTACGTGATACTGGAGATTTTCTACGGCAAATCAAAGATGTAAAATGGCAAGAGAGTTACTGGATGTTGGCGCTGGATGTAATATCCCTTTACACCAGCATCAGACATTGTGATGGTAAACATGCGGTGCAATACTATCTGTCCAAAAGACCACACAATACAAGGAACATAACGACATGTTAATTGAAATGTTGGATTATTGTCTGAGAAATAATAATTTTATGTTTAATAATCTAATTTTTCAACAAATCAGGGGTGTAGCGATGGGGGCCAGCTTTTCTCCCAGCTATGCCTGTCTTCATATGGGATGCTGGGAGGAGCTGGTCCTCAAACGTAATTTTGATAAAACAATCAAAGAGAATATAATTCTATGGCTACGCTACATAGACGATTTGTTTGTACTATGGAATGGAACTAAAGAGCTTGCTGAGGATTTTGTAAATGAAATCAATAAGAATGATATTAATTTACACTTTACTGTCACAATGAGTAAAACATCTGTTAATTTTTTAGATACTGAGGTCTATGTACAAAACAGTGCAATAGAAACTAGACTCTATAGAAAGGAAACCTTGGGCAACTCCACCCTACATGCAAGCAGTGCACACCCAATACATCTCATAAACAGTATTCCATATGGTGAGATGTTGCGCCTCAGACATATTTGCAGTAAGGGGCAAGATCTGAGGGAGGCACAGGAAAGTAGCATACAGAGATTCCGTGAGAGGGGATACTCTGATAGTATTATCACTAAAGCTATTTCTAAATCGATGGTGCACTGCAGAGAGGAACTTATCAAAGATAAACAACTAGCACCACAGGATAAGGTGAGGAAAGATGGGGTAGGAGATACCAATCAGTTCAGAGTAATAATGAGATACAGTCGACAACACAACAGTCTCCACAAAATCATTAATAAGAATTGGCCTTTAGTCTTAAACGACCCGGTGATAGGACACAGTAGAGCACCATCAATGAGAGATTCACTTGTGAACACTAGCCCTGATACAATAGAAAATACGAGTTGGTTGCAGACTAATAAGGGTTTTTTTAGATGCAAGACTTGTAAAGCCTGCCAACATGGAGTAAATACTAAAACATACAGAACCCCCTTCAGCGACAAAGAATATAAGATCCAGAAACTCCTTTTGTGTAAGACGGAATATGCGATATACGTACTGATGTGCCCATGTGGCCTTCAATATGTGGGGAGTACTAAGTTAGCAGTGCACAAACGCATATTACAACATCTCCGTGCTATCTCCAATCAGGATAACACATATCCGGTAGCTCGGCATTTTAGGGATCTACACAACAGTAACAATGAAGGATTGAAATATTTTGTCGTAGATGCAATTCCACCAAGGTGGAGGGGGGTGATAGAGAATCCAAACTGCGAAAATTAGAAACAAGATATATTTTACAGTTTGATTCCAAGACCCCGGGTGGATTAAATGCCACGGAGGATTTGCACACTTGCTTAGGATGAGTGACTATACCATCGTTGATCACATATTGCACAAGGAGCCTTTTTTAAAACTTAGTACTGTAGCATCTATATAACAACTTATTAAATACTATCATTCTCTATTTTTAGCAACATACATTATAAGGTGGACCATGAAATATATTTTTTATACAATTTTATGGGAAATGTATTTTAATGTTTTGATAATTTTGTATGTATATTTATATATTTATATATTTATATGAGAAAAAAGTCCCTGACATACAGATTATAAAGTAGAGTTGCAATAGGAAAGTGTTGGGCACGGATGGAAAAATTGGGGTACAACTGGATGATATACTGAAAGGGATATGTAAGGGCATTAAGCTCTGTGCAAAATCTGAAAAGCATTAAGCATACAAGTATGATACTCTCTGATAGTAGTTACAAAGACTGACCCACGATGACTCGCAGGCGCTCAAACAATTCAAGGTTAAATTTGTACTATCGGTATGTAAACACAATGGTTTTAACAGATTCACACATAAGGTTAAGTTCATCATACACAATTTTCACATATGCACACACAAAATTACAGTAGACATTAAATATGGAAACAACACATATACTGCTGAGACTAGGTGGATTTAACCACGTTATTATAAGTCATACAGCTACAATGGTTCATTATATACAATATTAACACAGGGAACCAAATCAATTTCAAGTGCGTGAAACTGGTTGTAGTATCCGGAATTGTCTAGGGCAAATTAATTTGGCTGACATGTAAATACCGGATCCAATAGTATGTACAGGAACTATATATGTATGTGAATAATTAAGTGTTTTACTGAGTATTACGCCAGTAATTTATTCTTCCTGTATTTTACCTGTATTTTATCTTATTTAAATCTGTATTTAAACTAGCATTGTTTTTAGAAAAATCTGCAACCATTGCAAAGATAACCATTGACAAACTCTTTTATGTCTACTGTTGCACTATTCACGTGATTCCAATGATTAAGCACTTGTCACTTTAAATTTGGAAGCAAAATGCCAGTACAATGTCATGTGATCAAGGCTCGGACGAGCCGAAACGTTATGGCGACATTGCAAGAATAAAATACTAAACAAGCACTAATCTGATGGTCCGTGTCCGTGTTGGAGGAGAAATTCCGGTAAACAACGCGGAATATGTGATATACACATATATACATATATGCACATATATACTTATATATTACCTACTGGCGGTCGGCAGTGGATAGTCACACTAGGATCTAGTTTCCATAGAAAATGCGTTTTTGACTTGCCAATATCTTTGGTGTCGTTTGAGGAATCTTCACAAAAGTTTTTTTTTAAAGTGTGGCAGTGATTATTGTTGCACATAAAAAGTTTTGGGTGATCTGTCAAGCAGGGGTCGAGAAAAAGGGGGGTAAAAAAATTTGCACTTCCCTCGTTAATTCCCATAGGACCTTTAGACATGACAACAGCTCGAACTGCTGAACGGAATTACACCAATTGTGGCAGAAAGGTAGATGTTGGTCCAGGGAAGTGCCTTTTTTGTGATTTGGTGTAAATCCATTCAGTAGTTGAGGAGTTATTAAAAGAAATTCAAATCAGTATATATAGGGACGCGAAGGATCCGTGACCCCTCCCTATCTTGTGCTGAGATCTGATTGGCTGCCAACACTTCAAACCAGGAAGGGTTGGCAGCCATCTTGGGACTTAGCTTGAGCCGAGTCCCAGAAACAACATTAAAAAAAGAAAAGGGGGCAGGGTAGGAATACCCTGACCCCCTGGGCCTGTTGGCCTCTTGGAGGGGTCCTATAAGGACCTTGCAGGGCCAAAAAAGCATTTTTTGTTTAATTTTCTTCTGGAGCACCATTAATTAAAAAAGGAAGCCGGAGCTCCTGTGCATCTGTAGTACCCCGGGTGGGCCAGGTACCAGGGGCATTTTCAAAATAAAGGAGGGGCACATGGCTTCCCCTACTTGGGCTTATTAATGCCACCACCTCCTGGGCAACATTGCAAAATGAAATCAGGGGGGCCTCGTGGACCAGCCCCTCCCCGAGGCTTATTTGTTTTTAAATGGGGGCCTCTTGGACCACCCTAGCCCGAGGGACCACCACCTCTGGGGGGCCAGAATCAATTTGTGGTTAGGGGGTCTCAGGGACCCCCTGGGCCCCGGGGAATACTACCTCCCAGGACCATCTTAAATTTATAATGATAGGAGGGGGCCACGCGGCCCACCTCCAAGGTCATTCTCGGTCACGCAGACCGCCACCTTCCCGGGGCAGGCCCTACATCAAGAATGGAGGGGGCTGCATGGCCCCCCTATTTGAGTCATAGATGGCCCTGGGGACCACCACCCCCAGGGCTGGCTCCCGCTATGTTCTGGGGTTCCCACCCCGGGACATACCTGCTTGCTGTGGCTTAGAGGAAATTTTAAAGCTCGCACCAAGCCATAGCAAACGCTGTGCTTTTAGGAAGCGAGTGCATTAAAGCATTAAAAATGCTCTCGCTTGCTGGAAGTGGAGCAGAATTGATTACACACACAGGGAGCTGCCTTTCCAGCAGCTCCCTGTGTGTGAAAGTAATGCTGGCTCCCCCAGGAGGTGGGGAACTGGCAGGGACAGCAGGGGCATTCAGGCTCCTCCCATGGGCCCAGTGGTGACTGGGTGCCCTGGGGACATGCAGCAAACATGGCTGGGCCCTGGGGGCTGGGTTCCCTGGGGCTGAAATTGGCCAGTGGAGGGTGGCTGCATGGCCTTCCTCCATTATTTGAAAAAGGGTGGGCCCCAGGGATGGTGTCCCCGTAGCCAAAATCAACACAGGTAAGGGGGCCGCATGGCCCCTTCTCCAAAAGTATTACATTTTTTTTTTTAAGGCTGGGGTCCCCAAGACTGAAACCAACCCAGGGAGGGGTGATGTGCAGACCCCCTCCCCTATTACTAATAGGCTGGGCCCTAGGGTATGGGGTCCCCGGGACCAAATTCGGCCCAGGGAAAGGGGCCATGCTGTCCCCTCCCGCATTCCAAAAAGGCCTTGCCCTGGGGATGGGGTCCTTGGGGCTGAAATCGGCCCAGGAAAAGGGGGCCACACTGCCCCCCTTCCCTAATAAAACAAAAATGTTTTTTTAAAAGAGGCAGTCCAGGAAAGTCACTAGAGACACCACCCCCTTTCACCACCACTCTGCAAACACACCTCCTGGTGCACTACTAGTTGGGGGATAACGTCTCCTTGGCTCCTGAGAGTCCTTGGGGGCAATGGCCCCTCCTGTTACCTCCAGTAAGTCCCCCACAGCGGGATTGCTGTGAGGTCACTGGAATCCTTACCCCCTTTCTCCACCATTCTGCAAACGCACCTCCTGGCAAACTACTGGTTGGGGAGGAAGTCCTGTTGGATTCTGAGGGTCCTTGGGGGCCAACAAGCCCTTCTGTTACCTCCAGCAAGTTCCAAACAGCAGGATTACCGAGAGGTCGGCGGAGGCCATGCCCCCTTTCTCCACCACTGTGCAAACACACCTCCTGGCATACTACTGGTTGGGGATGAAGTGCCCTTGGCTGCTGAGGCTCCTTGGTGGCCAAGAACCCCTCCTGTTACCTCCAATAAGTTCCATACAGCAGGATTGCTGTGAGCTGGTCGGAGACCCTATCCCCTTTCTCCACCACTCGGCAAATGCGCCTCCTGGTGCACTACTGGTTGGGGTATGAAGTCCCCTATGTTGCTGAGGGTCCTTGGGGGCCAAGAACCCCTCCTGTTACCTCCAGTAAGTCCCACACAGCAGGACTGCTGTGAGCTGGTCAGAACCCCCACCCCCTTTCTCCACCAATCTGCATACCCGCCTCCTGGCTCACTACTGGTTAGGAAATGGAGTGCTGTTGGATGCTGAGGGTCCTTGGGAGCCGAGAAGCCCTACTGTTACCTCCAGAAAGTCCGACACAGCAGGGTTCCTGATAGCTGGTCAGAGGCCACACTCCCTTTCTCCACCACTCTGCAAACATGACTACTAGTCAAAAAAAACATAGAAATATACACATATATGTATATATATATATATATACACACACACATATATATATATGGGACGTACATCGCGCTGTGAATAAATAAACTATTTACTTGTTTACCGGGACTGCCCACCTCTGCTCTTTTTGTAGGAGTTGTGAAGGAATATATATAGAGGGGGGGATGGCATAAGGCAATAATGATGAGATGCAAGTAACACAGGGGATCCTGGTAATGAGCAGATAACAGTGAATAGATGGCCTACCAGCGGGCAAGATTTGGTTAACAAAGGGAGAAATGTTCTCATTAAATTATAATTTGAGACCCGTAGGAGGAGGAGGGGGGATGTACAATGAAATACGTGGATACGTAACATGTGGAAATCCTTCCAAACCCCCCCCTTGTGTGATTTGTGTATATATATTTTTTCGTAAGTTCAACAGGTGACCCTAAAACACACCACACAATCAATGTAAAAACTGTATAGTCACGATTGTCACTGTTAATACAATTGCACAAATAATCACTTTATTAACATACTACAAATACCAGAATGCAAAGCGATACGAGACCAGGATGTGATGTAACATCATGTGATCGATTTAAAAGGAACGATGGTTGTAACGTTTTGCTACCCGTGAGCAAGGTCTGTGGACAGACTGAAACGCGTTGGGATTTTGGATTTGTCATGAAATGCTGTTGCCGGAATAAAAACTGAAACTGCAACATACATTTACCAGTGAGTGCGTGTGGAATTTTTCTGGGAAAGAAATATTGGATACAATTTAACAACGGCGGGCTCTGCCGTCTCCACTATTCGCACCATCAGAGAGCGCCGATGCCGAGAATAGAGCCGCTGCTGTAACAATTAATCTGAAATTCGGCTTTGGTGAACGCCGGCGATATCAAACGGACATTGGAAAGGAAAAGCACGGAAGCCGAAAAGAGGAGGACGCCGAACCAAAAGCCGGAGGGCGGCGGGGAGAGCAGAATCCTTCAAGTAGGTGAGTGCGCGATACATAGTTGCTTGTTGTTTCATTGTAAAACAATGGTAAAAGCCGGTTGACCTTCGGAGGTGTAACGCACAAGCAAAATATGAAAGGCATCAACTAATATGCCGCGGACTGTTCCGAAAAAATATAAGGAATGTGTAGTTACGAATAGGAGACTGGTAAATGAAATATAAAGTCTGAGTAAAACGGAAAAACAGGGGCATAATGGCAACACCGACAAGTTCAATGATGGATAAGAGAGAGGCCAAAAGAAATGAAATAATGGAATCATTCTTCGAAGAACAGGGGGCCGTAAACACTGGAAATGGAACGCAATCCGCTCCACGTAATATCGACATCAGGGCTAAACTAAGATTGTGGGAGAGATTATCGAAAAAGGAAATAAATAAATGGTGGGAGGTAACCTCTCTCAAAAAATACCTTGAAGTAAAAAGAGTACCGAGGGGACTAAGGATTAATCTAATGCCCAATCATCAAGATACGAGCAATGACTTATTACATGAATGGGGTGAGCATATCTTCAGATCATCAATGGGTTTAATGGAAATCCTCATCAAACATATAACAATTGCATTGGAAAGAACGACATTACAACTAAAAGAATTGGAGAAAGAGTTGGATAACATTGAATTAAATACGGAATTGACAAAATTTAAACAAGACCTTGAACATCAAATAGAGAAACATGAAGAAACAGTACAACTGCGCAAGCAGACGAAATTCCAAAGAGACAAGGAAGACTACCTAGAGGGGCGCATATTTACATATGCAAGGAAGTTTGATCTCTTAAAACAACAGGATAAGCTTGACTTAGCTACAAATGCATCCGGAAGTATGTCGTCCCTGACATCAACAGATGCGAGTGAAAATGAAGGGGAACAAGGAGGAGCACGTCCTAAATGTAATTTTTTAGGGGAAATGAGGCTGGCCCTCCAGCAACGCAATTGGGAGAAGAGCATGGGGGCGCAACCAGGAGCAAACAGAGGAAGTGGCAGGGGAAGAGGCTGCCCAAAGACAAACCAGCAAGAAGAGGCAAGCGCAACAACAGACCCCAAAAAAACAGGAACATGGACAAGAAGTATGAGACAGAAGAAGAATTAGAAAACTCACAAGAACTGGAAGTTATCAATCTATCGAAAAGACCAATAACGGAAACAGAGATTCAAATACTCAAACGTGGTCTCTCGTTTTGTCCTACCAACGAAATGGACCTGGCTCAAACCAGAATAGATATATACAAATATATCCGAAAATTAAAACTCGCAAAGATATTCAAAGAAAACCCGAATATGACAGAACACGACAAATACAAAGAGACTCCCACAATGGAGCTAAAAGCGGGAGACGCGGAACACTTCCTTATATTGATGGAGTTAGACAAAGATGCAAATGAACCACCTAATGAATTGGAAACATACTGCTCACAGTTGGGGTAAGGTAGCAGTGGCAAAAAATCTAAATCTAAATACTACCCACAGCTACCAACTGGAAATAAAATAGAAACCTTCCATGAGGCAGTGGTGAAAGACCTTTACCAACTCAAAAGTAAAAAACATAAATACAATTTAACGATGGAAGAACGTAAGGCCTTAAAGACATTGAAATCTGATGATGGAATTATAATAAAAATGGCTGATAAAGGTGGAAATATTATCATCCAGGACAGGGATCTCTATGTTGAGGAAGCCCACTCACAGTTGAGCAACACAAAACATTATGAGAGACTGAAGGAGAACCCAACAGCATTATTCAAACATGAGTTGGATATGAAACTACAAGGTTGGTGGGAGAAAAAACTCATAGATCATGAGGAGAAAAAATATCTCACGACCGAACAACCGATAACTGCAACAATTTATTTTCTCCCAAAGATACATAAACACCCTACAAGACCACCAGGGAGACCAATCATTTCCGCAAAAGGGTCATTGTTAGAGCCAATTGTAAACTTTGTGGATAAAGTTTTGTTTCCATATGTAAAGGAAATGACATCATACATACGAGACACTAAAGATCTACTCAGAATTGTACAAGAAATCACTTGGGAACCAACATACAAGTTAATTACAATGGATGTGATCTCGTTATACACCAACATCAACAATACAATTGGTATGGCAGCGTGTACGTATTTTTTAAAGGAACTGAACATACACTTCGCAAATCACAACACAATGATAATGGAAATGGTTGAGTTGTGCTTAACGCAAAATGTGTTCATGTTCGGAGATGAAATCTATTTGCAAAAGGATGGAACAGCGATGGGATTTTCCTTCAGACCTAGTTATGCGTGTCTCACAATGGACTGGTGGGAGCAAAAGGTGGCTTGGAATACGAACAATGACCAATATGTGGAGAAAGTAATATCTTGGATGAGATATATAGATGATCTACTCATAATTTGGGATGGGTCAGAAGAAGAGTTCGACTCATATTTCAACATCTTAAACAACACCAACATCAACCTACATTTCACGTATAACATAAGTAACAACCAAGTGGTTTTCTTGGACACAGAGATCTACATTATGCAAAACAGGGTGCATACAACATTGCACCGTAAGAGCACAGCAAGTAATGCTACGTTACATGCGGAGAGTTTTCATCAAGCCACGCTAGTTAAAAACATTCCATACGGAGAACTATTGAGAATACGACGGATATGCTCAGAGGACCAAGAATGGCAGAAGCATAGCAAACAATCAATGATGAGATTCAGAAAAAGAAAATATAATAAAAATGTGTTAACATCCTGTCTGGAAAGAACTGAAAAACAGTCAAGAATTGACATCATTAATAATAAAAAGCCACAGCAAGAAGAAGAGGAAGATGCAATCCGCCTAATCACAACATTTTCCACAGAATCTAAACAAATCGAAAAAATTCTGCGTAAACACTGGAACATATTGTGCTTAGACCCCACTATGGCCAGAACTGTGGGAAACCATCCGAAAATCACATATAGGAGAGCCAAAAACCTCAAAGATGAATTAGTACACAGTCACCTTGAAACTGTAAAAAAACAGAAGACATGGCTGGAGATAAAGGGCTTTTACAGATGTTCCACTTGCAAAGTCTGCCAAATTGCGCACAATATGAAAGAGATCACAATGGCAAACCAAAAGAAGTGGAAAATTAACCAACTAATCAACTGCAAAAGCCAATATGTCATCTATATAATTGAGTGTCCGTGCAAATTTAAGTACGTGGGAAGCACGGTGTGCGAACTGAAAAAGCGCATTCTTGAGCACGTGAGGGCAACAGTAAACAAAGACCGAAGTTATGCTGTTGCAGAACACATAGAGAAATGCCATGAAAGTGACTGGAAGAAATTACGTTTCTATGCTGTGGAGATGGTCGATCGCCATGTGAGAGGTGGCAATCGAGAAAAAACTTTAAGACAGAAGGAATCATGACATATACTGTCGTTCAGAACTCTGGCACCTTATGGCCTCAACAAGGACGAGGAGTTGTACTCACACCTATAGGGTACTTTGAAAGAAAATCTTCATATATGGAATTAATATCATGTAAATACGAACTTGATACCTCACACAATTGTACAGTTTATCTGAACTTTTGAAAGAATCTCTCTATCCATACAGGAATCTGGTAATTACATATAAAACCTGAGTGTATTCTCGAAATGTAATTTTTATAACAAACCCTTCACAAATTGTCACTAGGGTTCACCTTAATGAAATGGGTTTAATACATCGAGGGTCTCAATAATAGAATAAAATGGCCCACTAGGGGGCGGTATTCTGTAAATATTGTAAATAGTTGACCAAAGTCTATTATATGATAACTCATTACCCAGGAGCGACAACAATAGGACCCAATAGAGGGGGGATGGCATAAGGCAATAATGACGAGATGCAAGTAACACAGGGGATCCTGGTAATGAGCAGATAACTGTGAATAGATGGCCCACCAGCGGGCAAGATTTGGTTAACAAAGGGAGAAATGTTCTCATTAAATTATAATTTGAGACCCAGAGGAGGAGGAGGGGGGATGTACAATGAAATACGTGGATACGTAACATGTGGAAATCCTTCCAAACCCCCCCCCTTGTGCGATTTGTGTATATATATTTTTTCGTAAGTTCAACAGGTGACCCTAAAACACACCACACAATCAATGTAGAAACTGTATAGTCACGATTGTCACTGTTAATACAATTGCACAAATAATCACTTTATTAACATACTCCAAATACCAGAATGCAAAGCGATACGAGACCAGGATGTGATGTAACATCATGTGATCGATTTAAAAGGAACGATGGTTGTAACGTTTTGCTACCCATGAGCAAGGTCTGTGGACAGACTGAAATGCGTTGGGATTTTGGATTTGTCATGAAATGCTGTTGCCGGAATAAAAACTGAAACTGCAACATACATTTACCAGTGAGTGTGTGTGTAATTTTTCTGGGAAAGAAATATTGGATACAATCTAACAACGGCGGGCTCTGCCGTCTCCACTATTCACACCATCAGAGAGCGCCAATGCCGAGAATAGAGCCATTGCTGTAACAATATATATATTATCTACTGGCGGTCGCCAGTAGATAGTTATATTTAGGACCTATTTTCCATAGGAAATCCGCGACATTCTATTTGAAATAACTCTTGCGTCCGTTTACAAATCTTCGCGAAATTTTCAAACTTTATGGCCCGCTTTGGTCGGCTCCTACCCTGAAAGTTTCGGGGTGATTCGTCAAGCGGGGGCCGAGAAAAAAGGGGGGTCCCAAAACGTGTTTTCCCCATTCATTTTCCCATAGGAAACTTTAGCCACGGCTACAGCCCGAACTGCTGAACGGAATTACACCAAATTTGGCAAAGAGGTAGTTCTTGGTTCAGAAAGAACCCTTTTTGTTAAATGGTGTAAATCCGTTCAGTAGTTCCTGTGAAAATCAAAATGAAAATCACATATATATCTATGGCCGCGTCGGATTCGCGCACCCTCCCGATCACGAGCTGCATGCTAATTGGCTGTCAACACTCCAAATCAGGAAGTGTTGGCAGCCATTTTGTCCCTCAGTAGAACCGAGGGACAGAAACAAGTGCGCAAAACGCACAAAGGGGGCAGGGTAGAAACACCCTGACCCCTAGGTCTGCTCAGGGGTCCCACAAGGACCCCCTGGGCAGAAAAAAGCATTTTTTTTAAAAAACAAATCGGCGGGATGCGCGGATCCCGCCGAAAAAAAAAGAGCCTGTGGTGGCCTGGGGACCGCCAACTTAAAACGCGCCACGGGGCGCGTTTGCACAGTGGTGAAGGGAGGGGGCGGGGCTTCAGGTGACATGTGTGCAAACAGGCCCCGTGGCGCGTTTTAAGATGGAAAATTAAATCCCCTTCAATCCTGAGGGTCCCTGGGGGCCAACTAGCCCATCAGGTACGTCCAGAAAGCGCCACAGAGCTGCGTTGCAGAGAGGTGTAAAAAGTGGCGTGGCCTCTGAACACCTCTCTGCAACGCAGCTCCCTGGCGCATACAGGAGGTACAGGGTGGGCTAGTTGGACCCCAGGGACCCTCATGATTCAAGGGAACTTAATCCCCCAACTTAAAACGCGCCACGGGGCGCGTTTGCACAGTGGTGAAGGGAGGGGGCGGGGCATGTTATTGTTAGAAATTAGCATTTCAAAAACCTTTGAAATTCACTTAAAAAACCATGGGTTTCAGGCACGTTATAGTTAGAAATTAGCATTTAAAAAACCTTTGAAATTCACTTAAAAAACCATAGGTTTTAGGGACAGTTATAGTTAGTTGGACATTTCACTCGTACAAAACCATAGAAATTCCCCGTTATAGTTAGTTCACGTAACTATAACTCGCGCCCCGCAATGCACTGCTGATGACGTCACATATTACATCACTCATGACATGGTCAGTGACATATTAAGTGAATATATATATATATATATATATATATATATATATATATATATATATATATATATATATATTCCAAACAAAATGCCCCAAAGCAACGAGGACGCACTCAACCGCTGAAGGAACCATCCGGTTTATTCAAATGGAAAACAAGCATCGGCATTGCATGAAAGATTCTCCAACCTTACGCATTTCGAGGCTCCTGCCTCTTAGTCATAGGTAAATGAACATTCACTCCGCAGATGTCTCTGATTGTTTTTAGCATGCCTCATTTACATACCCTTGGTGGGCCGTGCTTAGTGCCTACATAATTGTAATTGCACGCTATGACTTGTAGTCCGTTTCAGAGTCCTTTATTATTTTGCCATTAGTGGGCAATGTTGCCGAGCAAGTTTATATTTCTCCCCTTCTGCAGTGCTGTAAAAACGTAGGCACAGTTCCTCGCTCTCAGCCTCTTATCAATTTTGTAGATGGTGCGATCCTCCACGGCAGGACTGCCGTGTAATTTATTCCAAACAAAATGCCCCAAAGGAACGAGGACGCACTCAACCGCTGAAGGAACCATCCGGTTTATTCAAATGGAAAACAAGCATCGGCATTGCATGAAAGATTCTCCAACCTTACGCATTTCAAGGCTCCTGCCTCTTAGTCATAGGTAAATGAACATCCACTCCGCAGATGTCTCTGATTGTTTTTAGCATGCCTCATTTACATACCCTTGGTGGGCCGTGCTTAGTGCCTACGTAGTTGTAATTGCACGCTAGGACTTGTAGTCCGTTTCAGAGTCCTTTATTATTTTGCCATTAGTGGGCTCCGCTTTGTAAATGAAAGTGTTTCTCTTTATTGCCCTCAGTGGGCCATGTTGCCGAGCAAGTTTATATTTCTCCCCTTCTGCAGTGCTGTAAAAACGTAGGCGCAGTTCCTCACTCTCAGCCTCTTATCAATTTTGTAGATGGTGCGATCCTCCACGGCAGGACTGCCGTGTAATTTATTCCAAATAAAATGCCCTACTGGTGGTCGCCAGTAGGCAGTTATAGTTAGGACCTTGTTTCCATTCAAAAAGCATTTTTTCTTTTGCCAATATCTTTGGCATCGTTTGACGAATCTTCGTGAAAATTTCAAAGCTAATGAGGCGGTCAGGTCAGCTGTTGTGTTGAAAGTTTTGGGGTGATTCATCAAGCGGGGCGGAGAAAAAGGGGGATCCCAAAACATGTTTTCTCCATGTTAATTTCCATAAGAAGCTTTAGACACAGGTACAGCCCAAACTGCTAAACGGAATTACACCAAATTTGGCAGAAAGGTAGCTCTTGGTTCAGAAAGCACTCTTTTTGTTAAATGGTGTAAATCTGTTCAGTAGGTCCTGAGAAATGTAAATATTTCTCAGATATCTAAATATGGGCGCTGAGGATCCGCGAACCCTCCCGATCTCGAACCTGCGATCTGATTGGCTGCCAACACTTCAAACTAGGAAGTGTTGGCAGCCATCTTGTGACTTGGTTGAATTGAGTCACAAGAAAAAAGGTAAAAAAACGTTAAAAAACAAGATAAGGGGCAGGGTAGAAACACCCTGACACCCTAAGCCTGCTGAGGGAATCCCACAAAAAAGCATTTATAAAAAAAATATTTGGCGGGAGTCGTGTTGGGTCCGCGAATCCCGTCGAAAATGTAAAAACAAATGAAGCACGGTTTCCCTTCCTCTGGGTGGGCCACGTCCAGGAGGTAATGATCAAAAAACATGCCAGGGCCTCTGCAGCCCCTGGGACCTCCACCTCCCCAAAGCTATGTTCATTAAATGCGGGGGCCACATGGGCCCACCGCAGCCCTGGGGACCGGCAGCTCCCCGGGGCTTTATTTAATAAATAAAGGAGTGGGGGGCTCCTGCCCCCCCATGCAGCCCCAGAGACTGCCACCTCTCTGGGGCTAATTATGTTAAATGCGGGGGCCATGCATCCCCCCCACAGCCCCGGGGACTGCCACCTCCTCGGGATAAATTCAAAAGATGCTTGGGGGGCTACAACCGCCTACGCAGCTCCGGAGACCGCCACCTCCCAAGTCGCAAATTACGTAAAGGCGAGGGTCTGTTGTGGACCCCCTGCCCAGGGGGCCACCACCTTCCCATGGCTACAATGTAGATGGGAGGGGGCTGCACGGCCCCCCTCCTGGAGCCCTTCATGGCCCTGGGGACCGCAATCCCCCAGGGCTGGCTCCAGCAAATGCCCACCACCGGGACATTGCAGTTTGCTATGGCTTGGTGGGAGCACTGCTCCTGCCAAGCCATAGCAAACTCTGCTTCGCTTCATGGAAGAGAGAGCATGGAAAATGCTCTTGCTTTCATGAAGTGAAGCAGAATTGCTTTTGGGCAGAGGGAGCTGCATGTTTGCAGCTCCCTCTGCCCAAAAGGGTTCCTGGGGCAGTGTTGGCCCGGGTAGGGGGCCTTTATAGGACCCCTACCCATTTAAAAAAAAAAAAGGATAAGGCCTGGCCCCGGGGGATGGGGCCCCCGGGGCCAAAAGTGGGCAGGGAAGGGGGCCATGCGGCCCTCTTTCATGAAAAAAATAAAAAGAAAAAAATGGCTGTGCCCCGGGGATGGGGTCCCTGGGGCCGAAATGGGCCTATGGAAGTGGGGGGCATTAAATAAAAAACATTCTTGCGTGGTAGGAGTCGCGACCCTATCGCAGCTCTCAGCCCGACCCCCCAGTGTAACGTCGCGTTGGATTAGCGGATCCACCTTAAATAAATAATTAAATACTATACAATTCAGAAGGTGGTGTTACAGTTGTGAACTTTTTTATCGAGTTAGTGAGATTGCACTTCATAATCACATTAAAATTGACAAGGTTTGAAATAATATTAAAAATATAAATTAAAAGTTAAAGTTGAAAAGTGAAATGTGTTGTAGTACATTGAATTTGTGCTTTTGTTTTGCGGATTTGCGACGGGTTAAATATTTATAAAGAGTATATATGTTAAAAAATATATAACTTTCACTGTTAGGTTCTAGGGTGGCTCTAAGAAGAGCGGTTGTGTTCATTATGGGTTTGTTGCAGCTACATGTAAGTCCGGATGCACAGCTCAAGGTTGTTGAGAAACACTCTGTTCCCCTCATCTGTGAACTGAACTCCCTTAATTTTGTAGATGTGATCCATGTCAAAATATAGATTGTTGTTATAGATAGAGCCAATGTTATGGTCTCTGGGGTAAGCAGAAACAGCTTTATTAACATGCTTCTTAGCTTTGTCAATCTGTGGACAGAATTGATTTGACCACTTCCATTTCTGTCTTTGGCATATATTAGAGTATACAAAGACAGTGTGAGAGAAAAGCAACATCAGTTGTGCAAAGGTATCCTTCATTAGGATTTCCAATCCTACCCCAGCCAATTTGCCTAGGTCATTGCCACCACATTGCACAATCATGAGGTCAGGGGGTTGGAGATGCAAAAAAGTTTTAACCAAAGGCATCAATTGGTGCCACTTTAATCCTCTCTGTACAAACCATTAAATAATCCACATTTTGCAAACCTAGGTCTTTGTCAATGTCTCTGTGTTCAGCATACCTTTTGCCCTAGAAAACATAGCTGTGTCCTACAATCCATACTGTAAGCATTTTGAAGGGATGTGTGGAAGGCATCAAAAGATGTCTGTAGCTGAGTAAGTCAGTTGGTAGAATGAGAGGTGTCTAAAATGGTGGAGAAGATGCTGTTTTAGAAAAAGCAGTTAACTGATTTGTTGTTCATAAACATTGTGTACTCAAAAAATAGGATGCATTTTACCTTGCTATACAAGCATCTTTCTGATTGGTTATAGAAAAAAGTTTGAAAGGTACAGTAGACAGGATAAGCTAATATTTTGCAAAAGCCAACCACACCTGCTATTTTCATTTCTAAGGGGCTGATTACGATGGCGGGTGGAAAAGCATTCCGACTGCCATGCTAGTGGGAAATTTCCGCCCGCAGGTACCGCGGCAAAACCGCCGGCCAGATTAGGATGCACTGCCAGAAACTCCCTACCGCGGCGGTCAGATTCCAGGATACACCGCCGGGAACGTGCGGAAAAGCTGAAAATCCGTCCGCGGCGGTCGGAATTGCAACGGTAACACCCCGAACCGCTGTCCGAACTGCGGTCAGAAGTGTCCGGGAGTGGATCTTCGCTATCCGCAATATTGCTTCCGCCATCCTCGCATAGCCGGATTCACCGCTGCGGTGTGATGGGCTGTTTGTGGCATCGTGATTCGACCGGCGGTCATAACCGCATTCCGCACGGCGGTCCCTCTCTATTGGCTCTGTCCGCCACCGCTGCGGACGGGGATTTCTGGCGGTTCCTGAAACACCGCAGCGGACAGGAAATGGGCTATCTTTGCCCATCGTAATTCGGCGGACGCAAGGACCGCCAATGGAGTGCGGAAAAGGACATTTTCCGCCACCGCCTGCACCTCGGAGGTGCCTCCACCCGCCATCGTTATCAGCCCCTAAGCTAGTGTGCTGAATTTGAAAATATGGTGAACTTGTGACCTGCTGGTACAGTTGAATGCTGCAGAAACTGTTACTATGGAAACTAGGATTAAGCAGAATGGGGGAAGGGTTGAAATTTAACAGTGGTTTTAAAATATGAAATGGCAAGTTATATGTATGTGATATGCTTCTAAAGTAAGTTTTCCCAAATCAGTACTATGTTTAGAAGTGGTGTGCTCTTAAACAATAACACTAGTATTGTTGGAAATAGGTTTTTGAAGTCCCGTAAGGGTTCGAGATTCCTTAGCGATGCTACATTGCGGCCCCACGTTGGAGTCGCGACTCTAGTAAGTTACAGAACCAGATTGGGCCCTTTTAGAAGAGAGTAACAAAGGATTAATATGTGTATCCAATAGAAATGGGTTTGAGTTTGAAAAAATGAAGGGAGCATTTTGATTGGTTACTTACATTCATTTGTGTACAGAAAGAGAGAGAAAGTTTGCCATTACTGGTTTTACTTTGTTGAGAGTGGTGCATCATATTTATTGTGTGGGAAAGAAAATATTTTAGGAGTTTCTGATATTTTCATATTCTGCAATAGTATTTCAGAGGTGAGTTACAAACCTGTAAGATGTGTTATGTTTTGCGTAGGAGTGTTTCAGTGTTTGTAATGATCTTTTTAACTTTGTGATGCATTATTTATAAAGCTTGCAAAGCATTAGAGAAATGTGATGTTTGAAATATGTTACCAAATGTAGAAACGTGTATTGTAGTTTGTTTTATTGTACTGAAATGAAGATTGAAATAGGTTGTGCATTCTAATATATGTGCTTCCTGAGTCTGTAATGAAAGTAGTAGAGAAAACTGAGGTTTAAAACATGTAGGCAGATGTATTAAACTGTGTCCCAGTCTATATAAATCAGTGTGTACGAAACATCCATTACGACGCAGGCGCCATGTGTTGTAATGGCTTGTATTGTTATAGTATGTAGTGTAATGGGAGCTGCGTTGTAAAACTCACGTTGTAAAAGTATGCGTTGTAATAGTTTGCAATGTAACATCATATATACTTGTAATAAATTTAAATGTATAAGACTTACAATAGTGACATGAGAAGAGTTGATCTTTCAAATTTGCCTAAGCCTTAGTTTGTGAGGTGTCGGTGAATAGTGAAGCTGCAAGAGAAAAGTGAGGTTTAAGACATGTTGGCAGAGGGATAGGTGATTATGCTACTTCATATGAGTCTCTGGAAAGGTACACTCGAAGTAGGCCATATAAATTTAGGTGTCTGCTTGAAATGGGAAGTGCACTCTGTCAAGTTTGGTGCACAGACAGAATATCGAGTTTTGAATATCGACATATACAAATATCAAGTTGGAAATATCGTGATACAGAAATATCGACAGCAAGAATATCGTGGTCAAGAATATCGACTTTAAGGTAAGAAATATCGTTTTTGAAAATATCGAAGTTAGTAATATCATTTGCAAACATATAGGGGCCGATTCCGATCTCGGCCGGTAGGGCTCCGAATCGGATTCGGCTTTACCGGATCCGATTCGGAGCCCTATTTCCCAACCGATTTGTACGTGCGTCCGGGCAAGCGAGTACGATGCGTGCGCTCGCGAAATCTCCGACCGACTCGTTCGCAGGACCCGACCGCTCCGACCGACTCGCACGGGGACGACTCGCACCGCGCTATGGAGACGTTCTCCGGCCGGGTAAGTACGATGCGCATCGTGACCACTCCGACCGACTCGCGCAGTCCGGCTCCAAGGAGCTGTCGGAGCCGCACTTTGGGGGTCCGTGTCGGACCCCCCTGGAAGCGTAGGCACGCGAGTCGCACACAGGGGGGAGCCATGGGTCCCCCCTACAAGTGCATGTACGGTGCGACCCGCATCGACGCGAACACGCTGTAGGGGGCGCCCTTGTTCGCATCATGCCCATTGAGTCAATGGGAGCCCGTGTACGCGTCGTACGACTGGCTCCCATTGACTTCAATGGGAGTCCGATAGCATACGTGCGCATCGTACTCGTTCGGTCGGACTGCTAGGGTCCGATTCGGTCGGAAATCTCTCCGAGTCCGGCTCGGTCGGAGAGATTTCCGGCCCGAATCGGAATCGGCCCCATAGTTGTTTAAAATATCGATTTTTAAATTAGTGTTATGTATTTTAGTATGTATTTTAAAAGTATGTGATCTATTTTTTTGTATAAGTATTGCTTTTGTTTTTTAATATGTGTGTTAAATTTTTAATAGTGATTAATTTTGTGTTAATTAAATTTTGCGTTTTTTAGTTCTGTAGCGGGTTGTGGCTTTATAGGGGAATAGGGTGGGAAGTAATTTAATTATAATAAATTCATTAATATTTTTTATTTATTAGTATTTATTTAATTTTGATTTTATAGTCTTAATTATGGGAATTAATTTATTATTAATTAATTATTAATTGGGTGTTCATTTTTATTAATTAATTAATTGATAATTATGTTAATTGTGTTGTTTTTTTTTAGGAGCGGGTTGTGGGTTTATAGAGGAATAGGGTGGGAAGTAATTTAATTATAATAAATTAATTATTATTTATTAGTATTTATTTAATTTAGATTTGATGGATTTAATTGTGGGAATTAATGTATTATTAATTAATTATTAATTAGTTGTTAATTATTAATAATCAATTGGTAATTATGTTAATTGTGTCATTTTTGTAGGAGGCGGTTGTGGGTTTGTATGGGAATAGGGTGGTGTCATTTAATTTTAATACATTTAATAATAATTTATATATATATTAATATTTATTTAATTGATAATTTATAGTGTTAATAGCGGGAATTAATTTATTAATAATTATTTATCAATTGTTAGTTAATTAATATTAATTAATTGGTAATTAATTATGTTAATTGTGTAATTGTTTAGGAACGGGTGGTGGGTTTTATTGGGGAATAAGGTGGGAAGTAATTTATTTATAATGAATAATTAATTGATAATTAATGGTAGTTATTTAATTAAAAATTAAATATGACAATTGTGTAATTAATTTGAGATTTGAGTTGTGGGGTTTATAGTTGTGGGGTTTATATTGGTAAAGGGTGGGAAGTAAATTATTTTAAATTAATTAATAAGTTGTTATTAATTGATATTAATTTAATATTGTAAAATTATGGAAAATGATTTTTAGGTGTGTGTTGTGGTGTTTATTGGGGTAGAGAGTGGAAAGTATTTTAGGTTTCATTAATTAATAATTAGTTGCTCATTATTATTCATTCATTGATTGATAAATATTTATGGTAATTGTTTACTTCTATTTTGTGTGAGGATTTTGGTTTCATAGGGGTAATGTTTGGTGAGTAAATTAATTTCTATTTTAATTTGTTTTTTAATTAATAATATTTGTTTATTTGATAATTAATTATGTTAATTATGGAGGTACACTTTTTTCGAAATTTAGATGTGTGTTAATTGTGTGGTGTTATAGGGTAGGAAATAAAAATATTAATTTAATGTAAACAATTAATGTTTTTGATTATAATTAAATTCTATTAAATATAGTTATTTGTTTGCAAATTATTTTTTAATTCTTATAAAATAATGTTTGTAGGTAATTTTGAGATTTTTTTAACATTATAATATGCACTCACTGGAGTGGGAATAGTAATTTGTATCCCTCCGCTATCCAACACTTTCCCTACTGTTGTACTCACTGGAGTGGGAATAGTAATTTTTACCCCTCCGCTATCCAACACTTTCCCTACTGTTGCAGTAATTGTAGTGGGAGTAGTAATTTTTACCTCTCCGCTATCCAACACTTTCCCTACTGTTGCAGTAATTGGAGTGGGGATAGTAATTTTTACCCCTCCGCTAGCCAACACTTTCCCTACTGTTGCAGTAATTGGAGTGGGAATAGTAATTTTTACCCCTCCGCTATCCAACACTTTCCCTACTGCTGCACTCACTGGAGTGGGAATAGTAATTTTTACCCCTCCGCTATCCAACACTTTCCCTACTGCTGCACTCACTGGAGTGGGGATAGTGATTTTTAGCCCTCCGCTATCCAACACTTTCCCTACTGTTGCAGTAATTGGAGTGGGAAGAGTAATTTTTACCCCTCCGCTATCCAACACTTTCCCTACTGTTTCACTCACTGGAGTGGGAATAGTAATTTCTACCCCTATGCTATCCAACACTTTCCCTACTGATGCACTCAATGGAGTGCAAAATGTAAGTTTAAAAATTATTAAATATTTTAATGTTTTAATTTATAATATGTTTTTTATTAGATTTTGAGTTATAGGTGTATCTATATATATATATATATTTATTTGTAAAGTTTTATATATTTATAACATTTTAAAATAAATTAAAATTATTGGTTTAATAATTGTTTTAAAGTAAATATACATATATATATATTACATTTTATATATGTATGTTTAAATTTTTTTAATTACATTTATTTATATTGGTTAAAATGTACATTACATCTAAATAAAAAATTTTAAGTTCATTTTATTATTTCATTTATTTAACATTATTTTTTATATATTAAAAAAACGATATTTTGTACATCGATATTTTTTACATCAATATTATTTTTTCGATATTTTCATACTTTACATTATAAAGATAGGATGTCGATATTTTTGACATCGATATTTATGTGTCGATATTTGTGTATGGGAATATTTTGGTAACCGATATTATGTCAGTGATCCATCAAGTTTAAATGTCTGCTTGCTCTCATGACTGAGGTATGTGTCTACTTGTACATGTATTCTGACACGTGTTTTGCACAGAGACAGACATGTCTTACCTATGTAGGTATCACAGAACCCCTCAAATAGGCTGTTCAATACCCACGTGCCCTGTATTATGAGCAGAAAGGAATACATGCACCTTCTTCTACACAAATTTAGAGAGCATGCGGTCTGACACCCTGGTATTCTACTAATTGTACATTTCTTTTTATGTATCATGTCACTAGAAAAAGGCACAGACACATGCATTCATGCCTTCAGAATCATGGTGAGACTTAGAAGAAAGACATGGGAAGCGTTGCTGTTTTATGCTACTTTGTAAGGGTCTCTGGAAAGGTACACTTGATGTAGGCCGTATAAATTTAGGTGTCTGCTTGAAATGGGAAGTGCACTCTGTCAAGGTTAAAGGTCTGCGTGCTCTCGTGACTGAGGTATGTGCCTACATGTATATGTATTCTGACACGTGTTGTGCATCTGAAGATGCTAGCTTAAAGACCTGGTAGCTTCTCATACAGGTGCACAAATCTTCTCAGTTCTGCTCCATCATTCGGTCGACGAGGCAGACATGTCTTACATATGTAGGTGTGACAGAACCCCTCAAATGGACTGTTCAATACGCAAGTGCCCTGTATTATGAGGAGAAAGGAATACATACACCTTCTTCTGCACAAATTTAGATAGTATGTGGTCTGAAACACAGGTATTCCGCTATTTGTAGGTTTCTTTTTAGGTTTTATGTTACTAGAGAAGAGGCACAAACACACACATTGTTGCCTTCAGAAGCATGGTGAGACTTAGAACAGTGACATGAGAAGAATTGCTGTTTTATATTTGGCTAGTCTCAATATTCTGAACAGTCGGTGAACAGTGAAGCTGCAAGAGAAAAGTGAGGTTCAAAAGATGTTGGCAGTTGGATTAGTGATTAGCCTACTTGATATGGGTCTCTGGAAAGGTACACTCGAAGTAGGCCATATATATTTAGGTGTCTGCTTGAAATGGGAAGTGAACTCTGTCAAGTTTGAATATCTGCTTGCTTTCATGACTGAGGTATGTGTCTACTTCTACATGTATTCTGACACTTGTTGTGCAGCTGATGACCCTAACTTAAAAACTATGTAGCTTATCATACAGATGCACAAATCTTGTCAGTCCTACTACACCATTCAGTCGCAGAAGCAGAGACCTGTTACCTATGTAGGTGTCACAGAAATCCTACTACAGCATTTAGTCGCTAAAATCTAGATCATTTACCTAGGTAGCGATCATAAAACCACTAGAATATAGAGTTAAAAATCTGACTGCCCTGTATAATGAGCAAAAAGTAATGCATACATCTTCTTGTACGCAAATTTAGAAAATAAAAGTGTACAGTAATTTAAAAATGTTTTCTCCCAGACTTTCAACCATTTACAGCTTTGCTTTTGTGCATAGTTGGGTATCCTACATATTTATTTGTTATGGGGAGAATGCCAATGTAATTGTAAGCAGCTGCTTATAGATCATTATGAATATAAATATATCATTAATTTAAAATTATTAATTGATGTAACAAATTATTGAAACTATTCTTTGTTTTTTAGATATTCACTTTAACTGGAAAAAAAATTGAAGATGGCAAGAAAACATGAAAAGAGAAGAGAACAAAAAAAAGTACTATTTAAAGAAAAGTGAAAAGAGGAAATTAGATGAAGCGCAAAAGGTTATACAGGAAAAACACTTCTGGTAAGAGAACTAAACAGTTTCTTAAAACAGTTTTACAGAGATTGAAAAAATTCAAAAATGTTGAAAGAAAAAGAAAAGTTTTACAACAAATCAGAAGGAAAACAAGAATTGTCATGGTAAAACAACATCATTTAATGGGGAAATAATGTATATTTCAAGAAGGTAAGAAGAGCGTAAGGATATAAGAAGAAGAATGTTTAGAAGTAGAGTAATTAAAAATGTATTAAAGTACTTGTAAAAAATATAAAGGAAGATCAGCAGCTTATAAGAAAAAGCAACAGATTGAAAGTGTAGCAGATAGAGCTTTTGAATTGAAATAAAAATTATTTATATTAATATTGAAGAGAATGAGAACATTGGATAAAACAATGGTGTTTATGAAGGAGAAAAGCAAAAGAAAAAGACTGATTAATAGAAGTAACAATTGTAAAACTTTTACTGGTGAATGGAAGCACACTTTCAGTACTGAGCCTTTCTTTAATGAAGAAAGCTATTTTCAAGAGAACACATTAGTACATGCAGTTGATACTAGTGGTCGATGCTATGAGGTGAAAGATGGTACTCTCATTCCAAAAGAAAAAATGGTTCCTAGGAACGTGGAAGAAGTAATAGCTGAAGAAGTTCAAGGGAGCGTACACAAGCTTCTGTATATAACTGGAATTGTAGCAGTATTTGACAGGAATCTATTGACATATTACAATTTTTTTTATGAGAATATGCCAAAAAAAGTGTAAAACAGAAGATTAAGATGTTACAAGGACTAGATCCATGTAAAATATGAAAATATACTAAGTTGCAAGGTCATTGTCTGGCTTGTTTTTCAAGAAAAGAGTTTCCAAAGTACTTTTCATCATTTAAGAATGTTAGCTATACACCACTCTGAAATGCGGAAGTTAGTAAGGAGACTCTGCTAAGTAAAAATTCCTGCATTATGTGTAAGTGAAATGAACACAGCTATTTTGCACGGTTCTGTATCAGATGTACAGAAAGTTTGTGATGATATACAGTTTTGTTTTTTTGGTTCAGAAGAGGAGTGTAGAGAAACTGAAAGTTTGATAAGTGTAGGTGTTAAAGAACACGAGAAAGAGATTAGTATTGATGAGTTTGCAGAAGAAATTATAAAGTTTAACACAGTTTCGTCTGAAAAACCAAACTATGGGGCCTATTACGATGGTGGGCGGACTGTGTCCGCCCGCCACCGTAACGGTACACGGGACCAACCGCCAGAGGTGCGGCGGTCCCGCCAGGCCCATTAGGATGCCACCGCTACCCTGGTGGTCACATCCTGCATATTTAACATTGTGGCGGGCAGAGCTGTAAGCAGCACCCGCCACAATGTTAAAAAGGCATGTTGTGCATTGGCATGCACAACGTGACAGGCACAGCGCAGTTCCTGCCACCTTGTGCATGCCAATGAAAGGGGGTACCATGGGTACCCCCCATGTGCACCCCCCACACCCCAACACCCGGGGGCCCGCAACAGGCCCCCCAAGCCAAAGGGCGCATGCCTTTCCATGGCGGATTCTCCACCATGGAAAGGCATTCTAACGCACCCATCTTAGGGGCCTATTACGATGGCGGTCGGGAAACCTCTCCGACCGCCATGGTAGCAGGAAAAGACCGCCCGCATGTACCACGACATCACAACCGGTCGAATTACGATGACCCGCTGTTGAAATCTGACCGCGGCGGTCGGATCGCGGGCATTAACATTGAGGCGGTTGCTGCTGCCCGCAGCACCGCCGTGATGCCGAAAGGAGCATGTCCTGCATTTCCCTGCACTGCGTGGCAGGCACTGCACAGTGCCTGCCACCTGGTACAGGGAAATGTAGGGGGGGACCATGGGTACCCCCCCAGTGCACCCATACCCCCCAACACATTGGGGGCCCACAACGGGCCCCCGGAAGACAATCACTGCATGCCTTTCAATGGCGGTCTGACCGCCGAGGAAAGGCTGGCTACTGCCGGCATCATAATCCTGCCGGAGGAGCCTGCTCTGCACTGCCACCATTATCCTGGTCCTGCTCCGTCCGCCAGGCAGGAGTGCGGATGGCAACCGGCGGTAAAGCGGCGGTCAGAATTTCCTACCGCCGCGGTCACCACCGCCATCCTAATGTGACCGGCGGTTTTCCTGGTTGCGATGGCGGGCGGATGTCCACCGCCGGTACGGCGGACGTCACCGCCGGCCCGGCGGTGGACATCCGACCGCCATCGTAATAGACCCCATAGTATGGATGGCGGTGCCTGCAAGGCACCGCCACCATATTATGGGCCTTTTCCACCCGGCAGGCAATCTTGACGATTGCCTGCGGGCGGTAAAGCAGCAGACGGTCTTTCCGTCCACCGCGGTACCCCCCACCATGCTAATGTGGCGGGGGTACAAGGCCATCCGGCGGTGAGTTTTGGTCGGCAGATCGCCACCAACGGTTGGGCGGTGGCGATCCGCCCGGCATGATAATAGGCCCCTAAATTTGTATTTGTTGTTGACATACTCACTATAGAAGTCAAACTAGGAATATTGATTTCTATTTAAAAAGTGAAAAAGAAAACAGTGCTAATTTGACTTAGCTAGTGATCAAGTTATTTGTAAGTACTGTTACAACAAATTAGAAGAAAACAAAATTCCAGCTAGAGCAGTACATAACAACTTAGAGTTGGTACCTTTTCCTCAGGAACTGACAGATTTAAATGTGTATGAGTCTGTTCTTATTCAATCTGCACACCCATTTCAGGCCATAGTTCGAATGGAACCTAAAATGAATATATGTCTTTACTACGCATTCTTTACATCACATGCCATTACAACGTGGTCGTTACTACGACTGCGTTGTTACATCGCGATTGTAAATCCAACACCTTCTGCCCCCTACAGCAAGTCGTTGTAACGACTTGCGATGTAATGGTTTGCGATGTAACAACTCGGTCGTTGTAACGACAGCGTTGTAATGGCATGCGATATAAAGCATGAGTAGTAAACGCTGTTTCCCGCCTAAAACAGGTAAGCTGCCACCAACAGATTTGCAAAAAGGTCTCAAAGGAAGAGTTGTATACTTACCTTTAGATTTTAAGTAAAACATTGAAACTGTTGGTGTAAAGAGAGAGATAAAAATTAGCCAGTAGTTACTATAGTAAATGGTGTACCAACAAAGAGTAGGTAAATATGGCAAGAGTTTGTAGATGTTAATAAACTTCAAAAGGCTACATTATACCTGGTACAGAATAATATTTATTATAAGAATGTAAATGTTGATGAGCAAGTATTATGCTTACAAAATGAAACAGTAATGTCAAGTGGCCAAATTGAAAAAGTGGACAAGTCCAGGACTGAAGAGATTTATGAACATTATACAATACATCCTCTGCATTTGAAAGAAATCATAGGAAACAGTATTGAATTATTTCAAATGAAAGAAGCAAAGGGAACTTCCATGAGTGTACGGGAAAAATGTTTAGAAGCGCGTTGTTTCACACAGCTATTCCCCACTGGAGAAGGTAGACGATTTGATGAGCGAGCTGTACAGATTCCAGGTTCAGAATACCGATCAACAAGAATGTATTGTGAAGATCCAAGATTTCGGCAGTGCATTCCATATATATTTCATCTTCTGTTTGAAAGCGATTTGTCTGCACTTTTATATGCAGTGAACCATATATTAAAAACAGGAGTTTATCTTCAACATGAAAATGTATAATCTCAGTTAATGAATTTGATGGCGTGCCAACATGGTACTAATGAATATTGGTATTGTCGTCATGGTGAACTTAAATGCATGTTAGGAAACGTAGGTACACCTACATGGTTTGTAACACTTAGGGGCCGATTCCGATCTCGGCCGGTAGGGCTCCGAATCGGATTTGGCTTTACCGGATCCGATTCGAAGCCCTATTTCCCGACCGATTCGTACGCGCGTCCGGGCGAGCGAGTACGATGCGAAATCGCCGACCGACTCGTCCGGGCGTCCCGACCGCTCCGACCGACTCGGTTCCGGGTCGAACCGCACCGACCGACTCGCTCGGACTCGACTCGCACCGCGCAAAGGAGACGTTCCCCGGCCGGGTAAGTACGTTGCGCGCCGCGAGCAGTCCGACCGAGCCGCGCAGTCCGGCTCCAAAGAGCAGTCGGAGCTGTACTTTGGGGGTCCGTGTCGGACCCCCCTGTACGCGTAGCCACGCGAGTCGCACACAGGGGGGACCCATGGGTCCCCCCTACATGTGCATGTACGGCGCGACCCGCATCGACGCGGACACGCTGTAGGGGGCACCCTTGTTCGCGTCGTGCCCATTGAGTCAATGGGAGCCCGTGTACGCGTCGTACGACTGGCTCCCATTGACTTCAATGGGAGTCCGACCGAATCGAGTCCGATAGCATACGTGCGCATCATACTCGTTCGGTCGGACTGCTAGAGTCCGATTCGGTCGGAAATCTCTCCGGGTCCGGCTCGGTCGGAGAGATTTCCGGCCCGAATCGGAATCGGCCCCTTAGCTGTGCTGAATATGCATGGGATGTTTACTTGAATTCCTACGAGAAGCAAATTCAAATGTTAAAAACATTGAATTGAAGACAGCTGGAGAACTCTGTTCCTTGGATCCTGTAAATGTCTGCAGGTATTTTAACCATAGGTTTCAAACTATGATGTCATTTATCTGCAATAAAAACATTCCACCTCTTGGAGAGGTAACTGATTTCTTTTGGCAAAAAGAGTACCAAGCCAGAGGTGCTCCTCCTATACACATGCTATTATGGACAAAGAATGCACCAACATTTTGAACAGCTAGTGATGAAACTGTTTTGTCTTTTATTGTACAGTATGTCACATGTGCCAGTCCAAGAGATGGAGGAGAAAAGAGCTTGAGACAATAAGTTTCACGCTTTTTAAGTCATTGATGTGGGAAATACTGCTGACGAAAATACAAATGAAAAGGGAAATTGATACAAAATGTTGTCTTGGATTCCCACTGCCTATATTTTCTCAAGGAAGAGTAAATAGTTTTCTCAGCAGTAAGACATTCAATAACTCGAAAATCTCCTTAGAATACATACAACTTAAAAAGAACAGAAGCTTCAAAGCACATTAATGACTACAATCCAGTTATTTTGAAAATGTAGAATGCAAACATGGATATTCAGTATGTTGCAGATAATTTAATTGCTGTTGCTCGTTATATTACATCATATATTACAAAATCTGAAAAGACAGAGATGAAATAAATGTGGGAAGAAATTTCAGCAGGAAAGAGTCTTAGCAAGAAATTGTACAGCTTCAGTTTGAAAATGATTTCCCATAGAGAGATTCGATCCTATGAATGTTCGGATCGCTTGAGCTCAGCCAGTTAATAGTCAAAGTCAAGAGGAATCATTTGGATAAGTCTAGGTTTTGCCTCCACACAAAATAGAGTATTGAAATCTTTACAAGAAATCGAATACTTAGCACAGTATGAGCCAGAAAGTACTGATATTGTCAAAACTAATATGTTGGATATATACTATCCCGTAAGGAGTCCACATCTAGAAAACCTATGTCTGTATGAAATACTTCAGCATTATAGATTTAAACAGAATGTTAGAAAAAATATAAAAAGAAAAATATGCAGTAAGTGGATGTGTTGGATGTTTAGTGAAACATGTCAAAGGGAATCTTATTAACCACAGAAAACTGAGTTGTGAAACAGCAGATAAGAGAGAATTTTTCTATTTAGCACTTCTGCAACTGTTCAAGCCTTGGCGTAGTGAAACAGAATTACTTGGAGAGTTTGACTGCTATGAAGATTCTTTTAATTCAACTAAAGAAAGCATTCAGTGCACAATTTTTCCAAATTACCTACAAATGTTAAATGATGAGATTGAACAAGAAGGTACTATTGAAGCCGTAATAGCTAGAGAAAGTTCACAAAGCAGTCAAAGTTCTGGTCTACTGGGACAACCAACTATTGAAACTGAAGCAGCAATACCCATGAATGAGGTAGAAACTGCAATGCAGCAAGCACAACAGGATATTATTCAGTTTGAAAAGTTAGAGGAACAACTAAATATTGAACAAAAAGAAATATATCTACAAGCCAAACAACAGGTACAACATGGTTTGCTCCATGAAAAAAAGAATGCCAATGTTCATCATTTAAACCTTTTCTATTGTACATTAGTGGTCAAGCGGGAACAGGGAAAAGTTTCTTGATTAAAGTTTTGACCAGTTATCTACACAAAACTACAGAATCACATTTATCTTGTGTTGTATCAGCTCCAACTGGATTAGCAGAACACAACATTAAAGGTATTACTTTACATCGATTACTTATGCTACCTGTTGAACATGATAATAAACTAGAATATCAGAAGCTATCAGGAGAAGCTTGTTATGAAGTCTCAAGAGTACTAAAGAAATTGAAACTTTTAATCATTGATGAGGTGAGCATGGTCTCAAACTTAATGCTTGCCTTTATACACTTGAGAATGCAACAAATTTTAAAAACAGATTATGATGTTCTGTTTGGAGGAAAACATGTAATTGTATTTGGAGACCTTCTACAACTTACTCCTGTTAAAGGACAACCTGTTTTTAAAACACTTCTCCATGATGACACAAGAAAATATTTGGGAAGTATTGGGAATATAAATATTTGGTTAAACTTTGAATATAAAGAACTTGCTAAGAATATGCGACAAGCAGGTAATGAAGATTATGGAAATATTCCTAAAGACATAAGAACTGGCATGTTCACGGAACATGGTAAACAAGCTTTAGAAAGTCGGCTACTAAGGAACTTGTATACATCTGAAAAACAGCAGCAGAAGTAATGTACAATATGCTTGTAGAAAACAAGTCTATAGTTTGCCTATTGCCTACAGTGTAAGAGAGTTCTACATTTAATGAACAACTTCTCAAACTGGAAAAACAACAAATTCCGTAAATTAAAGCTATAGACAAAATCAAACATCAGTGAGTAACAATTCTTCTGACTGAGAAACTACAGGCTAAATTGCATTCTTTGGAAAAGTCTATATCTAAAGCTACAGGATTAGAAAAGAGTTTCCGTGTATTTAAAAACTGTCGAGTAATTTTGAGGCGTAATTTGAATGTAGAAGAAGGATTAGTAAATGGAGCAATGGGAAAAAGTTGTTGATTTTGTTAATTTTCAAAATAGAGATGGAATAGAATTTTGATTATAAAACTTGACCAGATTGATGAGGTAAGACAGATCGGGCGTTATGTTGTTTGTTTTTGCTTGTAAAAGACTTATATGTTCGTAGACAACAGTTTCCTCTGTCTCTAGCATATGCAGTAACTATTCATAAATCTCAAGGTTTAAGTATAGACAGAGCTTTTGTATATTTTGGAAGTATAGTATTCAAAGAGGGAATGGCATACGTTGCATTCTCTTGAGTAAGAACATTGTCTGGTTTGTATTTGATAGATTTTGATGAGGAAAAGATTAGTGCTAATGCAAATTGTGTAAGAGAGTACAGTTGTTTAAGAAGACTTTATGCTCCTCATTTAGGTGAATATCCAATATATGAGAAATGTATACTCTGTCTAAAATGGAAATACATCAAACATTCAAGTGAGGTTGAAAATAAGAAAAGAATTGATGAGAAAGTTGAAGGCCTAAAGAAAAAAAGTGTAAAGTGATGATGAGATTGTAGGATACCAGTTGGAAAACAGTTCTCATGTCAAATGTTATGCTAATGTGATTCTGAATGTTGTGTTTCATTTACCACATCTTCATCATGAAATCATGGAAAATCGTGAAAAAAGATTTTGTTCTGCACTACATCATTTATTTCAACAGTTGGTAAGTGACAGAAGTAAAATGCATACTGCTTCTGGCATCCAACATCTTTTAGATATATGTACTGGTTCTTTGACATTTACTCTAAACATAGAAGAAGATGCACAAGAATGTCAGATGCTCATGCTTGGAGTATTAGAACATGAAGGAATATACATTGATAACTTATTTGGACTAAGTTATAAATAGGACCATAACTGTGAAGAGTGTTCATTTACTTCTACCACTCAAATACAAACAGAATGATTACTATACTTAACAATACCAGACTGCAAATCAGTACCTTTTAACAAATTGATTAAAACAGCAAATCAGGATATTACATGTTCACGTGGTAGATCAGAGATGTTGTCTACATTACATAAAGATAGATTTGGAAAATATGTCATTTTAATGTTACAACGTTGTAGAGCAAATGGAAGAAAATTGGAAACAATAAAACAGATTTTAAAGGAAGTCAAATATCTATTTCAGGAAGAACTTATATAACAGTGGCTATTATTTTCCATGATGGCCCTACTACAACATCTGGACACTATATGGTTTATTTAAAGTGTAGCAAAGGATGGACACATTGCAATGATGCCCACCTGGAATTCAAAGCTAGATTGCCTTTTCAATTAACAAATTCTTATATGTTATTTCTCCCGCCAAAGTTTTGAGAGCATCATTCGGCTTTTGGGGAAGATGTGAACAGAAAGAAGAAAGCACTGCAATCTATTAGTGTTTGTAATTAGTGTTTTGATTCGTATTTGGCCTAATTGATATTACATTTTGAAAATTGTGTTCAAAAGCAAATAGTTTATATAGTTTATATATATGTTGTCAATATTGTACCAGATGTAAATGAGATTGTACATTTTTTCAAATATATTTGTGATAAATAATAGAGTTAATGTAGATGAAAGAAGTGAATAACAAAGTGTAGATAGGAAAACGCATAGCTACACATATTGATAATGATGTACTATGCTGCTTTGGTTTTTTTCTACAATCAATTTGATTGTTTTTTTTCTCACTGTTCAATAATGATGTTACATTAAAATCATTGTGTATGGTGAAGTTTTTCTTTTTCTTCTTTATAGTGGTACTGTTCAAGGGCCAGATTCTCAAAAGTAATATGAGACAAAATCCTAACTTTACGACTTTCGGTATTCACAAAGGACATTTAGTAGTACTAAATTTAGGATTATGTCTCAGTTAAACTTAAGTTTTGGTCTTAAGTTAAACTTAAGACCAAAACCTAAGTTTAACTGAGACAAAATCCTAACTTTACGACTTTCGGTATTCACAAAGGGCATTTAGGAGTAGTAAAGTTAGGATTTTGTCTCAGTTAAACTTAAGTTTTACTTAAGTTAAACTTAAGACAGAACTTGGTGAATACCGAAAGTCGTAAGTTAGGATTTTGTCTCAGATTACTTTTGTGAATCGGGCCCCAAGATTAAAAACAGTTTAAATGCTGTTTAGGATAATAGTACTCTAAAATAGATGTACTGAATGATGTATCTAAATTATTTGAAATGTAAGAATACATAATACAATATGTATAATAAACTGGAGAAATGTTTAAAATGTATTTATATGTTATTTGTTCTAATATAAATAATCTTAATCTTTTAGACTATGTGAAAAGTATCATCCTATTCCTTAGGAGTAGTATCCCACTTACTCTCTGCAAAAGTGCTTACACCAATAATAGTGATTTTATTGTGAGTTACTTTCTCCTCATTATACAGGGCAGGTGTGTATTGAAATCTCTGTTCAAGGACTTCTGTGATGCATACATAGGTAACAGATGTCTGCTTTTGTAAGTTAATGCTGTAGTCGAACTGATAAAATTTGTGCACCTGTATGATAAGCTACATAGTTTTTAAGTTAGGGTCTTCATATGCACAACATGTGTCGGAATTCATGTAGTAGTAGACACATACCTCAGTCATGATAGCACGAAGATATTCAAACTTGACAGAGTGCACTTTCCATTTAAAGCAGACACCAAAATTAATGCGGCCTACTTTAAGTGTACCGTTCCAGACACTCATATGCACTAGTATAAACACAAATTCATCTGCCATCATGTTTTAAACCTCACTTTTCTCTTGCAGCTTTATTTTTCTCTGTCAGCTCACAAACTTAGGCTAGGCAAAAATGGAAGGCACACTCTTCTCATTTCACTGTTTCTCAAGACCTCAATGTGTGTGTGTGCCTCTTTGTGGTGTCTACATATACCAGAGTACCTCTGTTTCACACTACACGGTTTCTAAATTTATGTACAAGAAAGTGTATGTATTACTTTCTCCTCCTTATACAGGACAGGTGAGTATTGAAAGTGCTTTTTATTATATTTAAAAATGTGACAGTTTTGAAGTTTGATGTATCTTCTCATTTGAACAAGTATTTTAACTTATATCATAGTGCTAATAGGCCTAAGTTTCAAACAATAGAATCTACTGTTTATGGCACAACCCATGCACTCATCCATTCATACACATACTACCTGTACACTTATAAATCACATAGCGACTAGCTTTGCACTCATCCATTTACTCATGGAGTACCTATGCACTCATTCATTGACTCAAGCACTATCCATGCACTCATGCATTCAACCAAGGAGTAACTGTGCAATCATATGTGCAAGGATACATTAATCCTTGCACATATCCATTTGTTCATGCACTACCCATGCACTCATCCATTCACTCAGGCACTACTCAGGCACTCATCCAATCACCCTGGCAACATCTATGCACTCATCCAATTACCCAGGCACTATCTGTGCACTCAACCATTCACTTAGGCACTACACGTACAGTCATCCATTCTCTCAGGCACTAGCCATGCGCTTATGCAATGGCCCAGGCAGTACCTTTGCACTCATCCTGTCACCAAGGCACTACCCATGCACTCATTCAATCACTTAGGCACTACTCTTGCACTCAACCATTCACTCAGGCACTACGCATACACTCATCTGTTCTCTTACGTACAACCCACACACTCATCCAATGACCAAGGCACTACTCTTGCACTCATCCATTTACTCAGGCACTTCTGATGCACTCATCCAATGACCCTGGCACTACACATACACTCATCCTTTCACTCAGGCACTACCCATGTCCTCATCCAATCATCCAGGAATTACCCATGCACTCATCTAATCACCCAGGCACTACCCTTGCACTCATGCAATCACTCAGGCACTTTTCATGCACTCATCCAATCACTCAGGCACTATACTTGCACTCAACAATTCACCCAGGCACTGTGCATACAGTCCTGCATTCTCTCAGGTACTACCCATTTACTTATCAATGATGCAGTCACTACCCTTGCACTCATCCAGTTACCCAGGGACTACCCATGCACTCATCCAATCACTCAAACACTACCCATGTACTCCCGTGAGTCATTGAGCTGACGAGCTCGTGGAAGAAGCACCCGCACGCCAGTGAGAGGTACTTGACCTGATGCAATGTTTGGCAGCCTACTCAGCAAACCCCAAATTTGAAGCCTGTAATCTCTACTGATGACGGTTAAAGAACCAGAAACACGTGTCTAGAGATCAGCACTATCTGCGCCAACTCTGGCAAAACACTCGGAAAACTTTAGCAAA